>VZTY01018979.1:65215-98924 GCA_013400935.1 Turnix velox
AGCCAGCCCCGCCCCACCCGCTCTCCGCTATCGGTACCGGCCCCCGCCCCAGCGCCGCGCTCTGCCGCATCACCGGCCCCGGCCCGCACCCACAACCCACCGCACACCCCCTTTCTCCTTCCCCTGCTCTGGGCTCTCACGTACCATCCTGTGCCGGGCGGGCACGGAGCGGCGGCGGCGGCCGGGGGAGGTTGGAGAGCCGGTGCGGGCAGAGCCGGTGCGGGCAGAGCCGGTGCGGGAAGCGGCTGCTGTGTCAGGGCGAGCGGGAGGAGGAGCCGCCACCACCCCCCTGCGCAGAGCGGCTTTAACCCCCTCCCCGCAGCCCGCCAGCCCCGCACCACCCCCCGCCCCGGGCCTGACGCCGTGGCCACGACTCCGCCCGCTCCTCCAAACTGCAAACTCTGCCAGAGAGAGAGAGAGTGAGGGGGGTTCCCCTCACACCCCACCTCGGCTCAGGGGGATGGGGTTTGAGAGCGGCTCCTGCAGCAAAGAACAAGCAGCACCAAACACCGAGCCCCGCTGAGGAGCTCCCTGCCCTGGCACACCTCCGGGAATGGGATTTGCAGCCAAGAATTGGATTGTTAAATCCTGGGTCAAAGCATTGGCAGCTCCGCACCAACTTTCCAAGGGCCCAGACACCCCATCACCAGTATCAGCAGACACGGGTAATAGTCAGTAGTCAATGCTTTTAAGAATTAGTCTCAACTGAGAGCGAGTTCCTGCTGTCACACTTGAGGGAGAGGTGACATTGAACAGAGCCAATTCTTCTCTTTCAGTGGAAAAGGAAAGGTTTTTTTCTGAAATGTGTAGTAGAGAACATGCAATCTATGGATTTACATTTAATTCATTTGGGAACTAATGAACTACTGGAAACTACAAAGACTACCTCAAGGTAAAAGCTCCTTGGGGTGTGTGTTGGGGCTACCATAAGAAACAGCTCTACATGTGCCAAAGGAGGTGTCTGATGGTCACAGCCACCCATTGAACCATCAGTATTATTGAGCAAGGTCAGCAAAGCTCATTATCAAGGAATTCATGGATTCTGATGGTAGCCAGGACTGTGACACAAACCAGAGGGATGTGGAAAAGTAAATTCCAGCATAGATGAGACAGGAATATCCCATCTTCAACTGCCATTTCTCAGAGCCCTTCAGGACCCACACAGACAGAAGGATGCACACACAGGACATGGCACACAATGAACCCACAACCCCACAGCCATTTCCTTCTCTGTGCCCATCACCAGATTTAGCCCTTAGCAGGATATTTAGGGCAGCAACATCTCCTTCTGTATTGATTTTTTAAAAGTATTGATTTAATAGATTGTATTTCAAGCAGCAAAATAACATTTAAGCCTTGAATCAGGACATTAACTGAGATCAGTAATTATTACTTAGCAGTTGTGCAAGTGCACTTTTAAACATGAACCCTTTTCAAAAATTTCTGTATACATAAATAGGCCAATTTATCATCTTGCATCCACGATCTCATTTTATAAAGGAAACAATATTGTTTCGATAATATCATGCTTTTATTTTTTCACTCAATCTCTGCATGGGTCATAAAGTCAATGTCTTCCAATAAGTACTTCTGATGTAAAGTCTCAACAGTAATCTTCATGACTGAATCCAGAAGTACACACTTTCTCCAGTTCACCTCTCACTTCCCTGACTAAGTGCTCTCTACCACAATTTTTAAAACATTTAATGGAAATGAAGGCTGCATATCTTCACCAAATACAAGACCCCCAAGACCTTCAGCTAACACAGAACAAGGCTCACAATGTGCTGGGTCTGGAGAGCTTGTGCTGCTTCCAGCAACAGCTCTGAGCTGCCACTGTCCTCTGCTCAAATACACTTCATTTTCTTCACTAAAGCCCAAGGCTTCAGTGAGAAGGGAGATTGTAACAAACAGATTCTAACAAACTAGCTTCTTAGGGCTGGAACAAAGAATAATCATGGTCTGACCCAGCCATAGCCCTGCTATTTGAGTGAGTTGCTTTCCTTAGGAAGGAGAGGTATTTGTTTCTCCTCTGTGTTGGCAGCAGAGAACTGACTGACCCCTCTGCTCAGCTGCACCCAGGCTCCAGGGACTTTGTCACACAAGAGCAGCAACTGTCACCATAGCAGCTGCACACAGACCACAGGGATGGCTCTGTTTGACTCCCTCCTCTAGGAAGATATTTTCTTTTAACTCCCCAGTAACTGACTTTCACAAGAGATGTTGTTCAAGCCTTCGACAAATCACTTTTAAAATCCTCCTGGCCATCCCCATTTCTGACTTCTACCAGTTCCTACAGGCTGTACAAGGTTAATTCCATATATTTATGTGCAACTATTTTTTTTAAATTTCTTCTACTTATTTCCCTTATTACTTACAGACTTTTGTTCTTTTGTTCTGTATGGTCGCTTCCATTCAAACTGAAGATTTGTTTCCCACTTTTGCCAAGTTTCCTTATTTCTTGAATAACCATTTCTAAAGGGAAGTGACACCTCATTAGTTGTTTGTATACTCCCATTTCAAGGAATCTTTGATCCCTTCTGTATTTTATTCTATCAGCTTCTGTGCAGATCTAGTAGCTACGTATTTAGGCTCCTCTTCCTTAAATTGAGATAATATTTTCATCTTTCTGATGCTTCAGGGCCCAAGGAGTGATTTTATGTGCTCCTGAGAATTAGGTTCTCTAAACTTACTGGTTTACAACAGGTTTACAGGTGGATAGACCAAGTCACCCATTCCATTTTATGTTTTTCTGTACCATGTAAGGCTTTATTCTTGTGCTAGTAGCATCCCTAATGCAAGCCTAGATAGACTGTCAGCTCTTGTTACCAGTTTCTTTTCCAATTCTTACTTTAAACAAATTCAATGCACCCTGGGAGTTCTCTGTGGCAACGCTCTACTCTCTCCTGTCCCAGAAAATAAGGTTTTAAAAGCGGTGATCCTAATTTAAACTCAGCAACTCTAAAGCCTTAGGGGAGATGGAGGAAGATGACCTGTCTAGAATTCTCGGCAGGAAGGATAAAGAGCTTTATAAATCAAGGCTGCAAAACTGGAGCAAACATGAGCAGCTCTAAGAGATCAGAAGGAACATGAAATGAGGCAAATTCTGGGGCACAGTGAGAGCAGCAGAATGTCCCCTGCACCCCTGCACAAGCACAGCACGACCCCGTTGGCATCAGCATCAGTGTCCCCTGAACAAGCACAGTGTGACCCCTCAGCACCCACAGTGGGACATGATGCAGCAGAGAGAAAGGATCAAACCCTAGTGATTTCTTCACAGTCTCAGGATCAAACCCTAGTGTTTCCCTAGTAACACCAAGTTCAAGGAAAGACTTCTCCAAAAGAGTTCCCAAAAAGCAGCACGTGTCTACCTGAAGAAAAACTTGTGCATCCCACTAGCTGTGCTTCCCCAGTGCCTGCTGAGCACCACAGGCTGCCCAGGCCAGAGGCACAGCATCCCTGTGGAACACACAATGAGGTACAAGCCAGGTTCTAACACCAAACACAGGAAAAATGCATCCAAAACAATGTGAGAAAAGCCACGGGACCCAGAATGTAGTGCAGGTTCCTCTTCCTGCAGAGAGTACATTTTTCTGCCAGAAATATTTAGCTGTCTCAGATCATATTCTTTATCCAAACCAGAAAAAGGCTCCAGCTGCCCCAAGAAGGGTCAGATTCCTGGGAACTTGCTGTTTTAACTCCATTTCCAAGGCCTAAGCAGAGACAAAAAGGCTGAGATCCTTACACAGGTTATCCCAGGCAGAGAGGGGACACCTGAAGGACAGCCTGACAGAGTCACAACAGGGGGCTGGTGACAAGCATCAGTGAAGATGATGCACATGGATGATGTCAGGAACTAAGCCTGGGACAACCCCAAAGGAAGGCAGGAGAGAGCAGGATTTGGGATTGACAAAAGCACAGGAAAAAACTTCCATGGCAAAATCTATTTGGAAATTTGGCCGATGAGAGTGTCCCTCCGTGCTACACAACTCTGACAAAGACTGCAGAAGACTTGACTTTAACAAGACACACATTAGTTATTTTTCTGCTTCATTTTTTTCCTCAATACTGGAAGACACCAGTTGAAATTGAAGCATGTTCTGTAATCAGAACAGCTCTGACACAACCCTTGAAGCTGCAAACCCCGTAGTTTGTCAGGTTCAAGCATCATATGGAGGCTTCTCAGTGACTGAAATTGAAGGAAAAAAAACCGAAGAAAACTCAGAAAAATACAAAATCTGGTTGTTTATACATGCCAAGACACCTCAAGAAAGAGCGATGTGTTTAAGTACAGAACATGAACTATTCTCCCAGGCATATTTTAAAGATATAGAGAGAAAATATTAGTACCTCCAAAGCAGTGCTAGTAACTTGTGCACGTGTTTGGGGTATTCCAGTTACCAGCTGTGTGTAAGGCCAACTAGTCAAGAGTCAAAAGATATATGCAAAGTAAGCAAATGTACTTTAAACATCAATCAAATAGGACATCCATTTTAGGCACTACTCCCTCTTGGGTTTATGTCCTTCTGTAGGATGAGATCAGCACTGCAGCACACACACACTTTCTTGCAAGGATGAAACCAGAGATGGAAAAACAAATGGAGAGGAGAAAAGAAAAAAATCAATAACCACTTTGAATTATTCATCTTCATGAAGGAGGAATAAAAATTCCAGCAAATTCCATCTTTAGAACTGTGATCCCAGAAAAAAAATTTCTTCATAAGCATCAAAGTGCCTACTGTGGCTTTTCCTGCACAATCATTAGTATTTAGTACCATCTTCAGAGGTCAAACCCAGGCTGTTCACCTATCTGTTCCACAGATAAAGGACAGCATCACTGGGGAAAAACCCCACAGTTTTAAATGGATTCAAAGTGCATTACACCAAACCCATCTAACAGAAGACTGAATTCAAAACCACTGAACTATACTGCAGGCACTACCTCAAAGACTAAGTGTGGACTTACTGTTTTTTAAAAGAAAACAGCCAAAGCCCAGTAACACCAAGAAGATACCTTCAGGACACAGTGTATCAAAAAACAAAAGTATATTTCTTTACGAGCTCAATAAAGGTACAGCCTTTGCACAAAGTTCTCATCATTAATTTCCTTTTTTTCCCTCCAAATTAAAGGGTTAATTTTCTCTTAGCATGCATTCAAACAGATCCTACACCTCCAATATTCATATATGAAAGACAGGAGTGCAAAGCCGGCTCACAGTGATGCACAGTCTCTGCTTGAAGCACTGAAAATGCTGTTACAGGACATTCACTTGTTACTGCTCTGCTCCTATAAGCACTTGAAGAATTTTAATTCCATGAACAGCCATCAAGATCTAACCCCACCTCCTAACCACACCTAACTATGCTGCCTGCTTTTAGAAGCATGAGTAGTAATTTAGTAAGGCAAGTTCTAACTTTAGAGAAAGCTACCAGGGAGCCCATGACTGTCATGATTGCAACTCCAGCATCTAAAAAAAACCTTAGAAAATTGGGAAGTTATTTATCTGTGGAGATTAAATGCAGAAAACTAAGCAGAAACCAAACAAGAAAGCATTTGTTTTGTCTGCATTTTGTATAAGGACTATTTTTTAAGTAGAAAATAACTATATTATTATTTCTAATTAATCAACACAATGTGGTTTGTGAAGATTCTCATCCAGCAGGAGCTCTATTGGCAGCATTGCTCAGGCAGTTTTCCCAGCAGATTTCCCATCCACGCCAGCACAATCTAAGGGCTCTAGACAGGAGAGGGGTGCAGCACAACAGTTCTCTCTATATGTGCATTTTCTGTCATGGCAGCACCTTATTGCCAAGGAGAATACCCTGACTTGTAATCAAGGAATTGATCACCCACAAGAAAATACACTAACTGTTCACTGAAACTCATACTTAGTGCCAAAACCACTGACTAGTAGACAGGTTACTGACAAGGGCAGTAACTTTACATCATGCCTGTGCAATGTTGGTTATATTTTAGAAAATAGTCCCTTTGGATCTGAGAGCAGCAGGGGAGAGCTCAGTTCAGTGTGGATGTACTGCAGGTTATTAGAGTGGGTTTGGTTTCTTGTCTCAGGTTCTAATTTTTGAAAGGTAGATTCTAAAATATGAAAACTGAAAATATTCTGACATTTACAAGCATTGTTTGAGGTCAAAACAGACAAGATGAGTCTGATTTATGCAACAGAAGGCATTACATGGTGAGAAGCTGTAGGCAGTGAGATTTCTTACAGAGAACTCAGACCCAGCAGATACAGGCAGGATGCATTGTAGTGACTAGAAACCACAATAAACAAATTTAATGTAGAAGGGAAGGTGTAGTTTTAACCACAGGTAATTAACCACTGAAACTAATTACCCACTGTTAATAGGAGCCTGCTTTCAACCCGAAGAATTCAAATAAAAAGCAACACCTCACCTTAAAAAGGTCTGTAAAACACAAATCAATACTCCCCCAGAAAACAATAGTTGCAACATTTGCTCAGTTTCAAATAGAAGTAGGAGATTCTACAGGCAGCAAATTCAATTTATTTGCGGAGCTCTTTTCCAAAGCCTGAACACTGGAATTGAGTCATTTGTTCTGTTACTGCTTCTAGATGGCAGGATAAAGCAAAATTTCAGATGGAATAGGGAAATCTGGAGCAGCATACTCCTTATCCTCCAGCAAGGAGTCAGGAGAAACTTCTGCACACAATCCCCTCATGTTTCCAAATCAAGCAGGAACTCAGTCCAACACAGACTGGAGCAAAAACAAACTGCTCCCTCAGAGGAAGGATGTCTGCAGACACCAGCCTAGCACAGGCTTGTGTCTGGACACAACTTCTAGCACAGAATTCATGATTTTCTAGCACAAAGACTATTCTAATGGCTCTGTACCAAATGGAAAGCCTGTTGTCTCAGATTGGAAAGGAGAAGAGTGCCTCCAGCCTGCAAGCCTGTGCTCTGACAGAGGGTGTGTTGCAGCAAAACCACAGTTAACAGGGCAAGACAAAATCCTGGAGCAGAGCCAGTCAGACTGAGGGACATCTGTTTTCTAAGGAGGGAGGAATTATGGCATTAAAATTACAATAGCACATGACAGCAATTAATCTCCCTGCAAAATAGGATTAACAGACTCCTTCCACAGTGTTTTTCACTCTGCAGAATCTGCACTCAGTAGAAGAATTTGTTTCCTGATATAGCAGCTGAGGCCCCTAGGCATGACCCCCTTTGTGGAAATTTCAATGGGGCAGAGCTGGAGGCAGCAGGATGGTGCTGTCCCCCAGCTTGAGCACATTGTGCAGGAGGTGACAGCCTGCCCCATCCCTGGCCATCAGCACTCCAATACCACTGGGTCTGTGGGCTCTAGGGAAGGAGCTTTGTTTCACCTCATGAAGCTGCCCTGACAAGTGCTGCAGGGCCAGTGGCCAAGCTGCTTGAGATGCCTCTTGGGCTCCAGCATGGTCATGGCTCAGCCCTAGGTCCCAGACAGCAGCTGACACTGGAACACTCGGAGCCACTGACCTCCCACTGGGGTAACACCAATTGGGAGCAGTTGGTCAGGGACTCCCTCCTCAAGTCCACACCAATACTCCTTCAAAAGCAAAGGAAAAGAATTAGGGAGCTGCACTCATAAGAGGGCTGATGGAAACATATTAAGAAATCTGATGGAAACAGATAAAGAAAACTGTCAGAAAATTGCACATGGCTGTTGAGACTGTCACACATTAAAGATTTTCCTACTTAATCCTCCTTTCCCTTTGCTCATCTTGTTTATCTTAGGAAGGACCAGTTGACAAGGATTGAAAAGCCTGCTCTGAGCCACAGAAGCCAGGAGTGCTAGAGGAAAAAAACATGGCAGAGCCAAGGTGAAATAATTCTACACTGACAATACATTAACAAGACTTTTACTACCAATCTCAGCTGGAACTGACAGTAGAATCCCAGCAGCCAGTTAGTCAATGAAAGCAGAGAAAATACTATTTTAAGCAAAATAGAATTCAAATGGGTTACACACTAAAAGATGGCACAGAGAAAAAAAAAAATCTCATGTAAAGTATTAAAAGCAGTGTCTGCACCCCTTGAAATGCCAAGTCATCAGAACAGTGGAACTGGGTGATGGCCAAGGTCACACAAGCTGCTGCTCCTGCACTCAGATGCCACACACCAGCAGCTGCTTCAGCTCTCCTGGCCCTGGGCCAGCTGCACCCTGACCCCAGACACATCTTACAGGAGCCAGACAGGCTTCAGAGGATGCTTAAGTCTGGAGAGCAGGCAAGGTTGATTTTTACTTTATATTTTGTGGTGATGGCACTTGCAAACCACAGTGAAGAAGTGGAAAATAGTTCTTCTCAAGAACTGCAAGCCATATAAGCATCCTACCATAAACAGGATCCACAATCACAGGGAGGCAATGACATTAAAATAAGGAATCCAGTATTTTGCCAAAGGTCTTACAGGACTGTTCAGGGGTGATACACTTTTGCATCCTTTAAAAGTACAGCTTCAGGAAGTCTCTGACTGAGTGTGGAAGATGTTCTAGTGTAGCACTACCTGCTGTTGCTGCCTACAGAGAGAATGCCAAGTGTTGTGTCTAATCAAAATAATTAAGAGGTGTGAATGGTGGAATCATTGCAAGAATCTTACAAGTCAAAAAGCCTTCAAATAATAAAGAAGCTTAATAGAAATAACAAAGTGATGAGGAAAAAGGACAATCAAAAGTACTGAGGCTCATGTGCAGAATTCCCTGAATGCATCTCTTGCTGCTGCTCCTGGAGACAGAATATTGGGCCACAGCCACAACCCTCCTAATTCACTGAGGCATTTCCATTCATCTTTGTCACTTTGAAAAAAATGAAGGGAATTTTCACCTTACTGTGTAGCAGGAGTTGCTCAAGCAACACCAGCAGAGCTAAAAGGGCATTTCTTATGGGTGCTGCTATCTTCCAAAGGGTATTATCTGATGGTAGCTATGAAATTTAGTTAAGACTGTTCCCAGTTTACATTCAGAGCTTCATGTAGATTATCACTTATGAAATTTTTCTTGTAGCAGTCTTTCACACACCCTCCCCCAACTGAGGATCCACCATCACCAAGTAAATCCTGAGATTATAGTGTAACTCCTCAGCATAAGCCCTTCAGCATTCATCTCTAAGCTACATTATCTCCTGCTGCAATCTTCACCTGTACAAACCATCATAATTTTCTGTAGTTCTAAGCAGCAGTTTAATACATTTTAATTTATGGCCACTGTTCCCATGCTTATTCCTTTTGCCTCAGTATTCTTTAGCCCATGGATAGGCCCTTTCTGAGGGATTGTCTTGCTGCATTTCAAGATCCATGCTTCCTGAACCACTCAGCAGGAACATGCAAGCACCTAGTTTAATACAGCTCTGCTCTCTAAACCTTCATAATCCCAAAGCCCATCTCTACCTGCGTGTTCTTGCCATACCTGCTGCCTGGGAACTCTTAAAGAAAGTACTTAGATGGGCTGTGTGCACTTGCCACAAACCAAGAAGCTTCCCATAGTAACTGATCAAGATGACCAAGCTAGAAGAATAACTCACATCCATCAACTGACCACACAAGAAACAGTAACAGCTGAGAGTCAGGGTTGCTTTTCCTTTCCCATGCAAAGAGGTGCTGTGCAGAGTTTGGAAGTGTATTTCCACAAGAAATGCTGCAGATGTGTAATGTGGAGGAGCTGAGGTGAGGGAGTGGCACTGTATATCCCATACCTTGTACCACTTTCAGCTGCAAGCCTACAATTCAGGATCAAGTCTCTACAGAGAATTTCAACTGGGTGAAATGTTCAGTGAAATCAGCTGCTGTGAGATGAGTTTGCCCTACAAAAAGTCATCCCAAAGTGTTTAATATGATAATCCTCAGTGATTCCACAATACTAAGTTATCTACTGAAAGGACTGCAATACCTTTAATTCACACTGTCTTCTCCTACAGAAAAGGAAACAACCACTGTCCACTTCTCTCCCCAACTCTTCTTGATCAGCCACATTACACAATCACACAGTATCAGGGATTGGAAGGGACCTCAAGAGATCATCTAGTCCAATCCCCCTGCCCGAGAAGGAAGCAGTTGAGTTACTGAAAATATTTCTGTTACACAAATTGCCACCATCAACTTCCAGAAAACAAGCTCATGTGGAAGGAGACTTTGTCAAAGTAGCCACAACAACCGTCCTGACTCAGATACTGGTCTGGTGTGCAACAGACCACCAGGACAAACTCTGTCACAGAGACAATACTTGCTGAGGACCCAGAAAACTTGTCTGTAGGGAGATCCCTGTGTGACTCAGGAGTATAAGTCAGGGTGTCAGATGAAGCTTGCCTGTACCTAAACACTGTTTCTCCTCAGTGGTACTCAAGTACAGCAGGATCTTGAGCAACAATGTGACTGAGCCTAATCCAGAACTTTCTCCATTGCACACTGGTTAATACACAGCAACATATGAAATCACATCTTACATCAAGGGTGAGCATGAACACACGTTTCTTCAGCTCTGACAGACCCTAGTGGCTGCTTAAAGTCTGCACTGTGGCACTACAACTATTATGTAGGAAGGAAAATAGGTATCACAGCCCCACTTTGCACTGCCAAAATATATAAAACAAACCATGACAAGCCACAGTTATGTTGCTTAGTTGAGAGACCAGTAGCTGTCAAATTAAAGCATAATTATAATCTATTTGTAAATACATGTGATCACTGCTGTCACTCAGCAAGTCTCAGTGTGCAAACAGACCTTAAAGTTGTTCATGTTGCTGGAATCCCATCCATCCCAGTACATACCTCAGCTTTTGCCTGAGCAAATATTGAACACTTCTTATCACATGCCTTCTAATGCTCAGCACAACTGGGAAAACACATCATTTCACCAGTCTTGAAACACTACTTGCGACACATTTTGTGCATACAAAACTACCTTCTAAAATCCAAAAGGAAGAGACAGACAGAAAAACAGTTCAAAGTGAAACCATATCATACAATCCAAGTAAGGTACAGAAGATAAATTCCAACTGGCTAGCTTAACAGCCTTTTAAACAGCACAATTCTATTTATTCTCAGTAGTAAGAGCTCTAATTCGTAGATAAATTCCTTGCATTCAACAGATCCTTAAGATGGTTTTTCATCATTAGTGCTCATACCTGCAGAATCAAAACTCACTGTTTTAATTTGTCATTCTAAACCACTACCAGCTTAATTCTGTACTTTTTTTTCAGATGCAAAAAAACCACAGTTAAAAGTCAATACAGAAAAACCAAGAAACTGACCTTTGACTTCTGAAGAAAACTGCGCCAGGTGTCGGGTCACAAAGAGTCTCAGTTGCTGATTCAGGTCACAGTATAGAGTATTAATGTTCCAGGATCGAATACCTGCCAAAAAAAAACCAAACCATGAACAGTGAGCTGGTCTTACATTTACTATTGAAACAGAAGTGGAAATAGAAAAGTTAACAGGATACACAAGGACCAATACTACAGATGAGTCCTCAGCAGCAGCAGAACATACAACTCTCACCTTCCACAAAACCCTTATGGCTGAAGGACATGCAGTGAGCAAGATCTCCTTCAACCTGGGCTTCACACAACTCAAGGCAAAAACCTGCAATGAGTTGAGTCTTCATTTACACCACTGCCTCTGCAAGAGGTGCATGCAATGTTCTGTAATTCCTACATCATCTGCCTTATCCAGCAGTGGTCTCTAGTCTAATGGATAGTTAAACACCTCAGAGAAAACAGCTTCTCTGCTCACATAGCCTGTGCATCCTCCCAGTCACAAAAGCCCTCTGACAAACCACTCCTTCAAAGCTTGTGGTCCCACCAAGACCCTCCAAGTTGCTCTTCAATCAATCTAACCTTTGTAAGCTGATTGCCTTCATATCACAGCATAAGCAGCATCTGCTCCCAGAGCAAGTGGCACTAAATTGTGCTGAGGGAGTCACCTTCAGTGTGACCACCTGTACCTTCTGGATGACACCAAGCACTACAGGTCATATATACTCATATCCCTCTAAGCACCAGCCTCTCCTGCATGGTGAAACTGCACTGTGGCACCATCAACAACACTGGGATGTCGGCGTGAATCTCTGCTCCAGGCTCTTGTTCTCCTGCTTGCTGAAGTACATGGCAAATGCCAGGCTTCTAAGAGTTAACTGAAACATGAATTTCAGCCCCAGTGTTTCTGATGGGATCTTCAGGGAGAGTTCTACCATCTTTCAGAGATACAACTCCTCTTGCATGAATTATGAAGTTTGATTGCAGCTGATATCTGCCTTCTTTCAAATGAAGCACACTGATTTTTTCTCATGGAGTAACATCCCCACTTACTGCAGCTCTACTTCTCCATCAGGAACTCCACATTGTGAAAGTATCTTTCAGTATCCAAGCTCTGGCATTCCATGGGTACCCAAGACAGAACTAGCAGTTTTTGCATCACACAGTCTAGTAGTCTCAAGGGCTGTAGAATCTACAGCAGCTCAAGGAATCTTTGCTCCCCGTTTCCTCTGGTAAGAGCTGACAGAGTAATTCAGCAGTTTATTGCTGACAGTCTGTGCTGCTGAGTGTGTACAAACCCTCAAACCATCCTAATATGGAGGGGGAATAAAGTCAATTGCCACCATGTTCAGGATCATAGAAGTTGCATTCCCTTTTGTCTAGGCACAGGACAGGAAGAGAAGAAGCATGACTTAAAAGTGAGGGCACAAGAAAGTGAACTGAATGTTTCAGTGCACCATCCTGTGGTAAAACATGGCTGCCTCAGCCACTGCCCACTATCAGTGCATCTTAATGCCGTGCTGACAGGCACTGTGAGGCAGGGAGGAGCAAGGAGACCTTCTGCAGGGCCAGTCCTGCTGACTCCAGCTGCTGTGTCACTGTCTCTGTCCCACTGCAGCAATACATACTGTTCGAGGGACTGCTCCATCCTCTGGGATGCAGAAAGACAAGATCCTCTTTCAGAGGAAGAACAGGGAAGAGTGAAATTACCATCTCACTTGTCTTTCTGCCTGCAGCAATTTATTTAACATTTCTCCCTCCCTCTAGGCAGTCTGAAGTTACACCTAATCACCTTATCATCCCACGGCACAGAAGACAGAACATTGTCCTTGCTAATTAGGAACCTGTCTACCTCCTAACACAAGAATGAAGATTGTAACATCATTAGGTTTCTCTTTGCCTAGGCCTGGCTTGGGTAAGGCACCACCCATCTCATCTGCTTTTTGTCTCTTTTCTTACACCCCCTTGGGAACTTCTTTGGTTCCTGCCGAGGGAATTTGCTTGTAAGATTTGTCAGTTCCCCCTAATACCCGAGCTAGCCTCACAGATACTGTTTCAAAACTGGATGGAAGTTACAAAGGAACAGCAAAAGATGGCCTATATTTATCAGAGAGCATTTCAGAGTAAATGTCATTCAAGCACGGGCACATTACACCACTGCCCAAGCAGGTTTGAATTATGTCTTATATTCACTATGCCATTCTCCAGGAAGAAGTCTGAGAAGACAGTTTTTGGTTCAGACAGAGCAAGAGACTCATTCACAGAAAAAAATTTTTTTTTCCTTTCTCCACTGACAGGGCACCACAGCCAACAAAACAAAGACATTAAACAAAACCTAGCTTTTCCATTCTTTATAAAACTTCACTTAAATGTACATTTAACACTCAGAAACAACTCTCTAAATTAATCTGCCATTAATCCAATTGTTATGAGGGCTATAAGCTCCTTAGTGCACTAACCAAGTTGCAGAAAAATGCTCCTCTGAAGGGCAGAAGCATTTTCTTGTTTATGTTGTTTTCTGAGGAAGTAATCTCTCAGCAACCTCTTTCTGCCCTTGCCCAAACCTCCCACAAACAGCCTGCATTGAGCCATTACTTAAAAAACAGGAATCATCATATTTGTATCATGTCCACATCTCTTAAACACCCTGAATCAAGAGCACAGCCACCTCCATTGTTAGGGTGTGCTCTCCAATGGCAGATCTCAGGACACTGGTGTCATTTTCACTCTTCCTACTTTTTATATCCATCTTCCACGTCATCTTAGCTCATTCCCAAAAAACTCATTATCCCATTTCACAGTAGAAAAGGCTGCTCTAACACACTGAGGGCCCTCCTCTAAGCTCACAATAGAGGGAAGTCCAAAATCCAGGTTCCCAGCTCCCTCAGCAGTTCACTTGTACTGCTTGGATGGCTTTCAGGCAAGGAGGAGTCTGCACTCAGCAGGATTTCATTTTTATCCATCTGGAAACCTACTAACTATGGAGCTTGTTCCTGCTGCAGTAATTACAATTTATGCTGCAAAATTGTCTTTTTTTTCCTCCAGAATAGGAATACCCAGCTTAATGGCACAATGATAGAATCAAAGAACAAAAATAATTAGAGTCACTATTTCAAAGAGAAATGGACAAGGATGCAGGTTGACACAGCACTTCAGTGCAATCCTCATGTTGGCAGAGAGCAGGCACAGCCCTTGAAAGAGGGGCTTCTAGAAACCAGATGGTCCATAATCTGGCCTTCTCCTACCAAATAAAGCCATCCCTGGGTAAAAGGATTCAACAATGCTCTCAAAGTAGCCAGGAAACAGCCTGTGAGCAGACACAGTTGGAAAAGATGCTGAGGCATAGAAACCAGACAACATTTGCTACCTCTACATCTATTCCCTCTCTAATTGCACCGTCCCTCTGATCCTCAGCAGTGTTGATGCTTGAAAAGAAAAGCAGCCACAGAAGCACCACCCAAAAGCACAGTTTGGGCAACAGTTACAAATGTTAGCACTGGGAATTTTAAACCAACGCATCTTGGAAACAGGGGACAAAGGGTGATCTAGTGGGAGGTGTCCCTGCCTATGGCATGGGGGTTGGAACTCGATGATCTTTAAGGTCCCTTCCAACCCAAACTATTCTATGATTCTATAGAATTGCACACAAACTCAAAAGGCTGTTACTCTTTTCCTCAGAGCTACACTGACATGCTTATTAGAACCGAGGTTTCCTTAAGGTGCTGATGCAGCCGATCACCTCCCCTTTTTTTTTCTTTAGGGACGAACGATGAGAAACGTCACGGAGCGAGAACGACACCCTCATCCCCTCCTCCCCCTCCTTTTATACAGGGCTGCCTCCAAAACAAAGACGTCTAAAACAAAGACAACTCAAACATCACCCCACAAAGCGCTCCCACAAAGCCCACAACAAAGGAGTCCAGTATCGCGGCAGCCCCGTCCTCCCCGCTGTTCCTCCCCGCCGCAGCTCCTCTCCCACAGGCCCACACGGCAACCGCATCACTCGCCGCAGCTCCGGTGCTGCCCCAGCCCGCAGAGCTGCCCACAGGCCCACACGACAACCGCCCCTCCCGCCGCAGGGCGCGGCCGTCCCTCCGCTAACGGGACAGAGCCTCCGGAGAAAGAAACCGAATGTCACCCACGGGCCAACTCACAGAATGCAAACTTGGGGATAATGGAGCCATAAAACGTCCCGCAGCTTTGAGACGCCCTAAGGCAGCACTAACCGCATTGCGCTCACGCGAAGGAGGGAGCAGGTGCCGCCGCTGACGGCCCGACCGGAGCCCAGCGCATCACCGTTCAGCACTCGGCTCGCCCTCAGCACCGCAACACCGCCCCTGCGGCTGCGCTCCCCCCGCCGGCCACACCCGGCACCCCCAGGGCTACTCCCGCGGCCCCGGCCGCCTCCTTCACGGGCAGCACTAGCCCTCCGGCAGGCTGCGGCGGGGCGGCGGACCCTCGGTCCTCCCCCCTACTCCCATCTCCACTCACCGCGTTCGAGGGCTGCGCGCAGCGTCTCTCGCTCGGTCTCGGTGCCGACCTCCCCGATGACGGCGAGCAGCGCGTGTCTCCGCGGCTCCCAGCGCCGCGCGCCCGCCGGCCCGGCTGCTGCTGCTGCTGCCGCCGTCTCCACAGCGACCGGCCCGGCTGCTGCTGCCGTCTCCACAGCGACCGGCCCGGCCGCCGCCGTCTCCATGNCCCGGCACGTCACGTCAGGCGAGGGCCTGGCGGCACCGGGACGGTGCCGCGGGCCGGGGGCTCCATCACAGAAATCCACGTGGTTCCCGGGCCCTCGAGGCTCAGTTTTAGCAAAACCCGCAGTAAAATCCCAGCAAACGGCAGCGCCAAAAGGCGCCCAGGCTCGGCGCGGCGCCCGCATCCCCTCCGTCTCGCCCAGCTCTCGGTAAGCCCTTCTCCTTCCTGCTCAACTGCACACGAGTGCAATGGGCCTCTTGCGGGACGTGGTGGGATGCCCTCCACTCCGGGAAGGTGAAATAGAGGAGAAAATTGTGAGGTTTGCAGGAGGAGAGCTGTGACAGCCCGAGAGCCGTGGGCGGCTGCCTTCCTCAGCCCCTTAGGCCCAGGGGCAGGGCCTTGTTCCCAAGCTCCCAAACCTCCCTCTGCAGCCGGTCCCAGCTCCCACACCTCCATCTACAGCCGGTCCCAGCTCCCAAACCTCCCTCTGCAGCCGGTCCCAGCTCCCACACCTCCCTCTCCAGCCGTGTCAGACTGGGGGAAGCTGTGTAGAAACGCTGAGCACACTCAAAGCCTGAGAGCTGTGTGTGGGGCAGGGGACAGCCACCAGAAAGGACAGAGAAATCCCTGTCTCTTCTCACAAAGCCAGGGAGCTCCACCCTGTGCTGATGGAGCTGGGCAGAGGAAGAGCAGCTCAGCTATTGTCAACCATGAGCCATGTCAGCAATAACCCACAGCCCTTCTGAAGGCAAAGTCAGGTTCTGTCCCCTCCATCTCATGGGGTTCCAGAGGGGAGAGCTGTGAGGTTGGATGGGCAGCAAACAGGCTGCTGCCCTTTTCTGCTCTGTCCTACCCACTGGGCACAGAGTGAAGACACAGCTCAAACCACAAGATTTTAACCAGTGTATGTGATTTTATTGTGTCAGAAGAGTAGCTAGGGAAGAAGCCAACCAAAGAAAGAGGGAGAAATGCAGAATTACCTCTGCAGGATGCAGCTGATGTTACTAGCTTATAGGGTTTCCTCAAATTGAGATCTCTAATGAAAAAGTACTCTATCTCTCAGGAGATAACTTAGGAGATGGTGCAAGATGCCTTTTTCACATTAAATTGTGGTAACAATGGCTGGCTGCTATCTTTATAAAACAAATCTCTTAAGCAGACAGAATCAGTGCACCAAAAGGGTGCAGTTTATTTCTGTGTAACTTGCACAGAAGCATTAATTTAGTTTGTCTCGAGGGATTGCACAGATGTGGGTAAATATGTGAATAAAGAAATAAACCTGGAAACAAACACCAGCATACAATACAGATATTGTGAAAGTAGGATTGTGGATCACAGAGGGAAAAACACGATGACAAAACAGGAAGATGAAAGGCATTAAGAGATTTTCATACCAAGTGGTGGAAGTGGCTTGTGTTTTCAGGTGATTCAGACCCAATATTTGGTGCTTATTTCTGGCAAGGCAGCTTTCCAGAGCTGCAGCATTTCTCTGCAGTGCAGAGATGCTCCTCCAGCTGGAATCCTGCCAGAGGGAGGAACAGGAGAGGTGGAAAGTGGAGCGAGAGCTCGGAGAGAGCACTCAGGCCTGCTGCTGAGCCACAGGGAAGATGCTGTATAAATAAGGGATGGGGGTTTATGATGTGAGCTTCAACTTTAGCACAAAGTGATAAAAAAAATGCTATTTCTGTCACTTTCTGATGGGAATCAGAGCTGTCTGGGGTGGCTTCACTACATCAAGGCAGTGTAATGAGGGGATTTCCAGACTACTGAATTCCAACTTTTGCCTGTAATTTCACTCTTTGAATCCCTACAATAGCCCTGTATAGCATTTCTGGTGTGAATTTGTGCTTTCATGCCCTGCAGCAGTGACTGGCACTCCCATGAAAAAGCAGAAACTGGCCAGACTGGTGGCAAGTATTGGAGGTCCTGGAGACATCACAGAATGAGAGGAAGCAAAACCAGAGAAAGAATTAACCTCTAAACGGTGAAGGATGAAGAACTGCAGTTAAATGGATTTAGAAAGTAGGGTCAAAATAGCATGAAAAGGATCTTCAATATATTGTGTGAGGAACAATCCACATGATTTCAGCCTGGAATGATGCCTTCCTGACCCCCTGCTGAAAATGTATGTGTAAAAATACTTCTGGAAACTGGAGATCTATGGCAGCATCTGAATGAGGATAATGTCTTTAACTGAGGTAAAATATAATGTCCTTTTGACTGTGACATTCCTAAGCACAGGAAAAAAATAGACGACTGCCAAAAGGACCTGAGTGTCTCTCCCTGTGGTGCCAGAGCCATCCATCCATGGAGCAATTTGCTTCTCTACAGATATGGTGCCATGTGGTTCTTCACAGCATCCCTTCCAGGGTGTGCTGGCAGGTACAGAAGCAGAGGACTAAGCTCTTCAGTTGAATAAACCCCATAGATTTGTGCCTCTGTTTAACCCCTGGGTGATTTATCAGAGTCATACTCCCGTCCCTCCCACTCCTGTCTTACAGAAATCATTACAAGACACTGGAATGGGAAACAAGACCCTGTGCAGTGTGAAACAACTGCAGATCTGATCAAAACTAGGATCTAAGTGCCTGTGAAATTATCATATATATTCAATGTGTCATTTCCAGTGATAGAGTCATAGAACGGTTTGGGTTGGAAGGGACCTTCAAGATCACCTGCCATGGTCAGGGACACCTCCCACTAGGTCAGGCTGCTCAGTGCCTCATCCAGCCGGGCCTTAAACAACTCCAGAAATAAGAATGAAGATCCTTTTCATGCTATTTCAAACCTTTTTTCTAAATCCATTTCTATAATGGTCATTTAACTGCAATTCTTCATCCTTCACTGATTGAAGTAATTCTTTCGCTGGTTTTGCTTCCTCTCATTCTGTGATGTTTCCAGAGCTTGGGAATTAAAGCAGATGTTTACCAGATCTGATGCAGCAGTCCGTCTTTGAAGCCACGGTGGATTTTAGTTGCTTAAACATTAAATAGAAGACGGCCAAAATCCCTGCCTCTTGGTGTCATCTTTCCTGATCCCTCAAAACAGTCATAACAGCATAGCTGAAAGAGACGCCCCGCGCAAAGCATGAGAAATGAGTTGAAACGGAATATTGGTGAGGGGTTTGTCAGAGTGAGCCGGGCAGGCGGGCACTCAGCTGCTCTGCGGCTGCGGGACTTGAACTTTTCTCCAGAAGGTGCAGAGGAACTACATAGTCCCGGCTTGTAGGGAAACTGCTCAATCTGGACTTTGCATTCCTCAACATGGGCAGTATTCACAGAGAATGGATCCGTCAAGTGTTCACTGAGAAGCCCAACTTGCTGAAGCAAACTCCCCCTTTTCCTGACGCACCTCCCCGCTCGCTCTGTCGCACACTCACAACGCGGCTGCTTAACGGGAAGGGCCTCGGAGGGCGTGGAGGATCCCACCGCTCATCTTCAGGCCTCTCCGCCCGCTCCCTGCGGCCCCGCCCCGCGGTGTGTGTGATTCTGAACGCTGCTCTGCCTTAACGGGAAGGGCCTCGGAGGATCTCACCGCTCACCTTCGGGCCCCTCCGCCTGCTCTCTGCGGCCCCGCCTGTGGCCCCGCCCCGCGGTGTGTGTGACTCAGAACGCAGCTGCTCTGCCTTAACGGGAAGGGTGTGGAGGGCCCCACCGATCACCTTGAGGCCCGGTGTCCGCGGCCCCGCCCCGCGTTGTGTTTCCGGCGGGGAGGGCCGTGGCTGCCGCCGCCAATTGGGGCGCTGCAAGATGGCGGCCGCGGGAAGCGCGGCGCGGGGCGGCGGACGGGAGGCGTAGGGCCCCGTAGGGCCCCGCATGGATGGAGCGCGGCGGTAACGGCAGCCCGCTCGACCCCGGCCTCTCGCAGCAGTGCACGCCCCGCCTTATCGTGGAAGACTCGCAGCCCGAGAGCCGGGGCGCGGAGGCCGACTCGCAGCAGGCCCGTCTCGGACCCTTCGTCCTCCGGTTGCCGGCTCGGCGGAGCCCCAGCCCCGTGCTGGTGGGTGTGCGGCGCGTCGGTGGCGCGGCCCGGCCCGGTGTGACCCTGATGGCCCATCCCTCTGTCTTGCAGGAGATCGTCCGCGGCGCCGGCGGGCGTGCGCCAGAGCGACCCACGGCTTTGGGCCGGGCGGACATCGGAGCCGGGAGCCGGAGCCGCGCTAACGGCGTGCCGCTTGTAGGGCCGATGGAGGGGCCTGCCCACCCGGAGCCCTTCGGGCCGCAGGACCATGACGCTGAGGAAGAACCGCCGCCCGGCAGGGACAGCAGGTCTGTGGCTGGGCCGTGGCGATCGCCGCCATCCCGGGCTGTCCCTCGTCCCTTGGAGCAGCCGGGCGGTGCGGAGGGCAGGCTGCTACCCCCGGCTCGGGCGGTGCGGAGGGCAGGCTCCTACCCCCGGCTCGCCGCAGGCCCTGGGCAGGCCGGCGGAGGAGAAAATGGGTGGGTGTGAACTGGGGTGAGGGGTTTGCCTTTTCTGTCTGTTACAGCGCCCTTGGAGAGGCTGGAGGAGGAGGAGGGGATGGCGAGGTCGGTGTCGTTTCGCCCTGCGTGGAAGGTAACGTCTCCGTTTTTGGGGCCGGTACCCCCGTCAGCTCTCTGAGCAGTTGTGCAGCTCGCTCTTTCTGTGCTGTTAAGAGTGGGTCAGAAATTGACATCTTTTGTTTGTGCTTTGGCGTTTGGAAATGAACTGGTGATTTCATACGCTCGCGAAGAAGGATTATGGAGACGGGAAAGTGCTTAGCAGATGCATTGTGACCATCAGCAGATGGAGACTTTTTGTGGCAGAGTAAAGAACTTCTGGGGTAATGATTGTTTTCAGCGGACTGTCAGGCACAAGATGTGTCTTGCCAGGATTGTTTTCTCATCATAGAATCTAAATTTGCTGCAGTATATAATGGCATTATGTAAGACCTTGGTGATTAACACTGGTTTCTGAGTTAATGGCCAACGTTTCTCTTCTGTTTCTGTATTTTTAATTAGCATAGCTAAGTTCAGAGCCTGTTTATTCAGAGTTTTGCCACCAATAATGTCTTTTTAACATGTATTTTTCTTTGGTGCGTGCATATATATACACATTATGTATGTTTGCTTTTAGATACAGGCATGTCACAGCTGCAATTTGGAGCTCTAGAGCTCTCACAGAGCCAAGACTTTGAGCCCAATGAAGGAGACAGCAGGCAGCAGCTTCACCCTGTGGCTGTTATCCCTTCTTCTGCACTTGTGAAGAATGATGCTAAAGATGGTATGTGAAAATGACCTTGGGTATCCTTCTGTTGCAGTGTTAATTCTCTCTGGTTTCTTGAAGGTGCAGATGTTATGTTTCTTTCAAAGGAAGTGCAGCATTAATAGCTTTCAGAACTAAGTTCATAGCTCCTTGTCAATTGACAAGAACTTTGCTTTCTCTTTCCTTTGGGATACTTTCTTTTGTAGCTGTTGGAGCCCCTGCCACTGATTCTCGCACCTCTCTTTGCTAACTTGTTTCCAACATGTTCAGACACTCTTGTAATTAACTCTTCTCCTTGGTAAAAACCTTATCCTGTCCATTTTTGGTGCTGTTGTTGCTGTTAAAGTTGAATTTGTTTTTTCACCTAAGGTTTGTCTTAATATTTACATAATTTATAGGAGCATGCTTTCTTCTCTTTGTGTATTCATTCAGGTGACCTGGGTAACAAATATTATTTTTTTCTTTCTTGCTAGAGCTGCAGGGGGAGAGGATGAGCATGGTCTCCAGCACAGAAGGGCATACTGCTGTGGAAGGCCAACCAGAGAAGTCTGAAAGGCAAATCAGTCTCTGTTCTTTGTAGTTCTCTCAATGACATATTCTGGAAGTTGATTTGTATCTTTTTCGTCCTTTTTGTAGATTTTTAGTCATAGGAAGGTTCAAGGCTTCAATGTAAAAGAGAGCAGTGAAGGGAAAGATGAAGGGCTGATGAGACCTTTTTGCAACAGTGCTTTCACCATTCCTAGCAGAGAACTGAGGTGGTGTCAAGCTCTTAACACATAGAGAGATATCAATGTGTTTGTTTCAGGGATAGTACTCTGGATAATGAAGTGATTGGAATATATTAAAATTAGTAATTTGGTTTAAGTCACAGGTTACTGCAGACTAACTTAACCACTGCAGCGTGGGCTTTGGTCTCACTGGAGAAATCTAGAGGTGAAGTAGTGGCTGTTCCAGGGTGCTTTTGAGTATTTCTATTGTAATCTTTATAGCTGTAGTTATCTTTAAATGTGAAACTTCCAGCAAATGCCTTTCATCTGTGCTGACAGACTTTCTTTACTGTGTTGCAGTATTATTTCATACTTGGAATATCTCAGGTCATTGGTTGTGTCTTGCTTTTGCAGAACTCCACAGGATGCAGAAGACAGGAAACATGTGGCTGTCTGTAACCCCACCAAAACTGAGAAATCCTGTGATTCTGGTGTTGAGGAGCTGGAGATCTTGTCAAGTCAGGAAGAGATGTTTCCTGAGAAAAATGCAGCAGGTGAGAATAGACAGGCAGAGCCAAAATGTACACCCCAGAGATCATTGTGATCATCATCCATACTTGATCCTTTTAGGCATGTAGAGATTGAAGATAATGAGCGTAAGCAAATGTTGTAGACTTTCCTGTGCTGGATAGCTTTGGCAAAGCATTCCACCTTGCTCTTCTGAGTTGGTCTTCTTTGGGACAGGATAGGCTCCTGCACTCAAAACCTTTGTACCACAGTCTTGGTCAGTCTTACTTGTAATTTAGATGAGTGTTCCTTCCCTGTAAGAGAGATGAAATAGGATCAGGGTCACTGTACATCTCACTGGGAGAATGTCTCTGTCTGCTTTTCCTGAAAGGTTGATGAGATAAAAAAGGTCTTGTCAATTTTAAGAGTGGAAGGCCTCTAAAATCAGGTGTTGAAAGGCAACTTTTTTACAGTTCATAAAGTGTAAGCTAAACGAAGCTTTATGGTTTTTTTCATTTTAATTTGGGTGTAACTGTGTCTATAGCAGTGTGGTCCACCCTCTGCACAAGGTTGGTTATGGCCTCATCCTCAGTCAGTGGTCAAGGTGAGGTTTCTTTTCTTGGAAGAATGTTGCTTGTATTTACATTCCAGTGCTGGATTAAATAAATGTACCAGTGTTGGAGCCAATGGAGATTTTTCTTTAAAATTACCCAGTAGAAAGACCTGCTAGAAATCAATTCTACAGGTACAAACTTGGCTCTTCAATGTAAACTGCATCATGTTCCATTTTACATACTGAACTGGTGTGTGCAGTCACTCTCTCAGCTTGTCCTTACCTACTTGAGGAGTAGCTTTGCAGTGTGTCAGTGTGAGTTCTGGGTTATTGACCCCTTTCCTTTTGTTCCAAACTGCTGCAGGGAGTGGCTGTCTGAATTCCAGGGTGGAAGAGGGAAGTTGTGTGACCTGCACCCCTGCTCGAAGCCTGCAGCTGCTGCAGCTGTCTGGGCAGCAAGAGAGTCGTTCCACGTAAGCAAAAAATCTCCAAGCTGTTCTAATAGTTGAATTGCAATTTTCACCTCTCTATTTGAGGATTTGTGCTTGATTTTTAAGCAACCAGTGCACCTCAAGAGGAGCATGACTATTTTGGGGTGGAATGAATTTGGATTCCCATGTCAATTGCTGTGGAATACCTGACACTCATTTTATGAGAAGGCTCTGTTGTGGCAAGCTGGAGCTGCATATGGGGAGAAGTTGATACATTTTCAGTGATGCTTACTGTTCTCTCCCATGTTCCCTTTTCTTGGTGTACAGTGTGTCTTCAAGCCAAGTTATTCCTCCTGCTGTTGCCTTGGGATGTAATGTCCTTGTCCCCAGCAGTCCTACTGAACTGGAGCAAGCAAAAGGTAACACTTTCTGCATAGTGGTCTGTGGTTGTGTTTTGGTGGATCAGTCTAAGCATGCAACTTTTTCAAAACCTGTTAAAATTATGTTTAAAGAGTAAAGCAGAATGGAGGATACTGGAAAAGGTGGATGAAGAGGTGTTTGAGTCAGATGCTGATGTGCTGTTGGTGTTTCCTGCTTAGCTGTCATGCTAATTTTAGTACTGTCAGCTTGCTTGCCTCCACTTGAGAGATGGGAAGTGTGTGGTACAGAAATTGCTGCTTGCAATTGTCTATCTTAGCCAATCCTGCTGCTGCAGACAGGTATCACATATCAGGAATATATTAAGTAGATAGTGTTAGGTCAGTGGAAAGGACAGAGGATGACTGGTTTTTAATAATTATTTTACCTTAACTTGGATGACTTGCACAATACAATTAAAAGCTTGCATATGTTATATGTGTGTGTTCTAGTACTCTGTTCCAAAGAGGGATTGTCCTCTAATATTCCCTTGTTCTTACCCGTTTTCTCTAAGCACCTTGTTTGCTATCAGGGATAAGAGATCCATCTTTGCAGACCTTGACTGTGGCACAAAATCAACACTCCTTTCTGTAAAACTGCTGTCACAGAATGTGAAATATTTCTAGGAGTTATAAGGACAGGGATGATTTTGTTGATGGGCATTCCTCCCCACTTTTCCCCCAAAGAAAAAAGTAGAATTCACCTGAAAATTTTAGCTTCACCCATTAACTCATAAGGAGGTTGTCTCTTAATAGAATGATAAGAACTTCAGGTATGACCAAGAATGTGCTAATAGAATGTTTCTGCTCTTTCCAACCAGGCAAACAGATGGATGTATCTATCTCTGCAGAAGGAGAACCCATGCAGGAACAGAAAAAAGACATGCTGGTAGTAGAGGGAATCCCATGTGTCCCCCCAGGACCTCTTGTCCCACCTTCTGCTTCAACTCCAGTGTCTCAGAGCACCCCGACTTTTTCTGGATCCATACCCATCCCATCACAGCCAGAGCTCTCTCATGTAAGGCTTCATGGAGATGTCTTTTTGAGGTTTTTTTATTGCAGAACTTGGTTTCTGTGCTTCTGTGTTGAGCTTATCTGTTCCCTGTGGCCACAGTTACATAGTGATTCTGCTGTGTGGCAGTTTATCCTGCAGACACAACATGGAACTGCTTCAGAAGGCAGAACGAGTTACTGAATGTGATGTTTGTTGTCTTTTTTTATCTATACAAGAGGCCTTGTTATTCTTATTTTCCCTTCTTTCTGTGTTTGAAAGGTTGTTGCTTTCTGATGCTGAACTGATTGTCTTGCACCTCAAGCTGTGTCATGAATTGTACTTTTATTCAGGAAGACAGTGAAGCTGTTCTGTAGTGAAGCCTTTGTTTTCTTCTCTAATACTAGAATCTTGCCTTTTCCAAGTTGCTTATTCTTATTATAATTTGTTTCTTTTGTGCTTTTTTGATTCTGGAAGTTATTACTGTTCAGATAGATAGGTAGTTGGGGGTTTTATGGCTTAATATTACAAGATTCATCAACTTGTGTCAGAATATGATAAGGTTGTACTAGAGACCAGTAGTTGGAACAGGGTTTCTCCTTAGCTGAAAGCAACTTTCTGCTAATACAGGAGATTCCTGCAGAGAATCTTCCCAGAACCCTTGGTTGTTTGACTAAAAATAGCTACTGATTTGCAATACATGACCTGTACTTTGTCATTTGGTAGTGTGAGAGAGATGTACCAAGGGTTCTGAATGACTGTGCCACAGAGGCACTAAAAAGTAATGGATGGTGATAATTTTTCTTAGCAGGAACAGAATAATGATGACTTACACAAATGGAGTAGAGAGAAGTTTGGAGGTTTTTTAGCTTTGTGCTGAATGTGCTCTGTGCTGTAATCTACTGTAATGTTCTAGGAATAACAAGTAAATGTTTGTGCCCTGATGTTGCATGCCCCACATTTTTCATTCTAGGATATCTTTGTTCCAACTCAGAGCCCAGAGGAGAAGCCTGAAGGAAAAGAAAAAGCTGCTAGTTTTATCCATTTCTGCTTACCGGGAGATCTCTCTAGTTCCACAGATGCTTTGTCCAAGATGCCTGCAGGTGACTGTGTTGCCCAGCCTGAGTCCTGTCAGCTGATGCTCTCTGCAAGTGAGTGTAGCCAGCCTGCAAACACAGACCTCAGCTCAGGCTCTCTGGCCACAGACCAAGAGAGTGAAACCTTCACTCAGGCAAGGACAGGTTCTGAATGTAGAGCCTCAGACCTGAGCCTCTGTTCTGTGAAGAACAACACAAAACTGAGACTGGATGCAGCTGATCAAGCCTTGTCTGAAAGCCAGGAAAAAGCAAGCAAGGATTTACAGACAGCTGAAAAGCCTGTGATAAAGCCAGTTAGCACAGATGGAGCAGGTGATGGGTCATGTGCTCCTACAGCTTGTTGTGACATGGAGTGTGTTTCTGGGAGTCAGGCTGCTGCAGATCTGTCTGGTACACCTGAGATTTCATCATGTACTCAGGGTAGAGAAGCACAATCTGAGGACTGCTCATTGGAAGAGAGTTCTGAACCTCAGGCTGTTCCTGAGACTCAATGTCAAGAACAAGAAGAAAAACGAAAACTAAGAGAGAAGCAAATAGATGAAGATGAGCTTCTTTCTCAGAGGCTTATCCTTGAAAGGGAAGTACAGTGTCATGAAGATATGGAAGTGGAATTTGCTGATGGTTCTTGTAAAAGTAGTGAAAATTTGTCTGATCTTACACAAGATTTAGAAAAGATTGGACCGGAGAGCCCAAGAAAAGAAACTTCAAAAGGTTGTACTAAGGAGGCAGAGAGTATGGAGAAACTGTCCCTCCAGGCTGCTTTGGAAAATGTGCCAAAGCTTGATAAAGCTTTATTTAAGCCTTCTGTAGGTGAGTTTCTGAAACAGCCAAACCATTTGGTTCTGAAGTTAAACAGTGACATTCCAGCAGAAGTGGTGTGTGCCAAAAAGCATCCAGCTTGTTCAGAACTGGAACAGGTAACAGTAGTAGGGAATCGGTCACCACTTCAGGAGAGAATGGATGACATGGTGGAGGATCAGGTGCCTGCAAAAGTGGAGGACACTGTTAGAACAAGGAACCTGGAGCACGAAGAGCAGATGCAGCCACAGGAGAAGGCAGCTGTGGAGTCCCCCAGCCCTTCCAGTGGTGAGTTTGGGGTGGTGTATACAGGGCTGTATTTTGGGTGATGTTCAGGGCAGCTGTGTTCAGTCCTTGCTGTTTCAGGGAGAGCTGAACTTGGATACATGTTGAACAGGGTCTTCAGAGTACACTGCATGTTACTGTTGTGTGCACATTGATGTTTACCCCTGTGTCTCTCTCCAAGGTAATGCTCCTAACACTTACTGTTTCATGGCAGAAATGCAGAGCAACTTTGAAAGCTCAAATGTTGTGACCTTGGCAACACTCAAGGATGTTTAACTTTTTTTTTGTCTTCAGAAGCAGCTATAGTAGTATCCTTGAAAGGAGGGTGGGTGTGTGGTAGTCTGTACTTTCCCACTTGTAGGTCTCCTTAGGTGTTTGTTTTGTTTTGTTTTGTTTTTTTTTCCTTTTTTCAGTCTCGGAGGAGAACTTCTTTGTGGGGGTGTGTAGAGCAGCTTTGATCTACAAACTGATCTGCCTAATTTATCTTGAGATTATTTTAAAGTAGAATGGCTTTTAACTTTCATGCAAGCTGTTGCTTGGCAAGTATAGTCATGATGCTTTGAAACCCCTCAACATGCTGTTGTGTACTTACATGTGAAACGTGGGGTGCTAGACTTGAGTTTTATGGAGCTTTTGCCTTTTAGTTGGCTTCATTTTAAAGTGCAGTTCTGTTTGAATGTGGGAGTGGTAAGAAAATTTTAGTAGAGCTTTCTCATGAGCTTCGAGAGCTATATGGCTTCTATTAAACTGCAGAACCAGAGAGTGAATTTTCTCTTCTTATAATGACAGTAGGTGACTTCCAGTCTCCTGAAGTTTGGGATGATGGGGCCAGCCCTCAGGTGGCACCTGAGCTGGGTGGGAAACTTCAGTGTCTGGTACTTGGCTAAAAGCTTACATTTCAGGCAAGTTTTTGCCATCATCACCTAGCACTTAATTGACAGCTACTGATTATTCAGGCTCATAGGTGGCTACCTGAATTGTATCTGCTAAGCTTTTCTCCAGCACTGTTTGACAACGAAACATCATTCTGTGTAAGTTTGTGGTTATCAACGTGGTTAACATGTACTTCTTCTGATTCCCTTCTGTCCAAACCTTCATTTCTGTAAAATGCTGAGCATTCTGTACAAGTCCTGTTCTGGTCAGGATATTTAGTTGTGCTTTTATCTAGTATCTGGGGGCAACTCCATCAGATTGACCACAGCCCAGGCATTTACCAAGAGAAATTTTCCACACAAAATATGAGGAAGATAACTTAAAGTGACTGTCCTGAAACCAGTTGGTGTGCTCAGGGGGGTTTTGTACAGGACAGCACCAGAGCAATGCTTTTCCCCAGTTTCCACAGGAGAATAAACCTGCCCTTTTGGTATTGGAACCAAAGCTGTCCCTGCAAATGGCCAATCTTGGCTCTCTGTCTTTTAGGAACCCAATTCCATTTTACTTTGCCAAAGGAGGGTGATGTCATTCAGCCCCTGACCAGCACAACTCCACCTCTTATTGGCCAGCTTAAAATGGGACCCAGAAGACACAGCACCCCAATTGGTGAGTTTACCACCCCCAATGGCTTTGTTGTGCAGTGAAAACTTGCTTTGGAGCCTTTTAATTCTTGATCCAGGATCTGATGGGATGTCTCAAAATTTACCCACTGCTGCTCCTTGGGAAGGTCTCATTCCTTCTCCATCTTTTCCTTCTTATGCTCTCTCCTTGGCCTCTAATAAAGGTTTTAGCTCCCTGGCTATGGGGTGATACTGAATGTGCCTTCCTTGTACTCATTGCACACATGCACGTCCACTGAAGAATGCAGAAGACCCCTCTGAGCAGTGAAAGGGCTTAGTCCAAAAGAAGATTGTTCCTGGTATCCATTACCTTTTAGCAGGACTTTCTTTAATGGGTTCACTGCATTTGCTTGGGGAAGGGAAGTGCATATTTCTGCTTGGGTAACAGTAAGGTTCTCTCACTCAAGCTGAGGATGATTCCTGTGCTACAGAGCTTTCATATTTCAGGACTCTAGACAGGACTTTCCACCATTGCAGTGTTTTTAATAAGTTGTATCTTCCAAAGAGAACTGAGACCTGAACCCCTGCAGATGATTAACAATGGCTACTTTTTGTTTCCTTTTTTACTTTCCTCTTTTCAGTGGATGACAGTTGCCCAGACAGCACTATAGCAACCAGTGATGTTACAGCAGAGGGCACCATGGCCACCAACAATGTCACTGTAGAAAGTGCAGTGGTATCAACAGATGTGTCAGATGTGTGTGAGAAGGGAGATTCTGGTGTGGTTCCTGAGGCTGATGCAAAACCCACTCTACGAATGAACCTTCTTACCCCAGTGAATGATGGGAGTGAGGAGTCTCTGCCTTTCAGCTTGGAAAGTAAGAGGATGAAACCTTTAATCATACAGGTTCTACTAGATCTCAGCCTTAGCTCACAACCTGCTTGAAACAGTCTCTAACTTATCTCATTGTACTTTTTGGTTTCTGTTTCTGCAATGCTCTAAGCAAGGGTGAAGGGAGAGAGGTATTTCCAGCAGACTGAATGTTCTGACACTTAGTGGCAGTGTTGTAGGAGTTTGATTATATTGGAAAAGAAAAGATTTTTGGATGTATAATCTGGACAAAAAAGGTTGGCGTCATTTTAATGAGAAGGTTGATATTCAGTCTGAAACTTAGTAGAGAGAAGAGTGGAGGAGTGAGGCAGGAGAGTGTGTTCTGCTGACACCTGTATCATCCTTGCTTTCATTCTTGTTTCAGAGCCTGCAACCAGTGACAGGACAGCTGGATCCTCTCCTGCTGCCAGGTAACTGGGCTTGTTGCTGCACAGAGTTAATAAGAGGGGCAGAGTAGATCCTTTTCCTGCTCATTACCAATAGCAAGGGAGGGGAAAAAAACCCCGGAACACAGAAACAGAGAATGGCTTTAGGCTTTTAGCAGTAGCCACAGCATGAACTCCATAGCTCTCACAGCTGGCTTTTAAGTATACAAGCAAGGTGGGTGTTCCACCTGCTCTGTCACTGCAGGCTTTGTGTTTCCTCCTAACACCAGCATTTTCCCTCTTGGATGTCATCAAAGCAGAGCTTTGTCTCACACAGTCTGAAATGCAGGTCTGCTCCATCCATGTTTTATTGTTCAGTTTTCTCAAGGAATCTCAGAGGAGTTCTGAAAAAGAATTATTTTAGATGTGAAGCTGATCGAAGTCTAACCAGGCCAGTGAGTTAGGGTACTGGAATCTATTACTGTAATCAGTTTTAACTGTTGACCAAAATACAGGATACTCTTTTAGTCTTTTAATTGGTATGCTTCTGTCATGGGTCAGATCTGATGCTTATGGGGTGTGTGGTTTATAAGTACTAATAATAGTGTGATTCGGAAGATAGTGACCTGCAGTCATCTGGGGGAAGTATAATGGTTTGAAGCAGTGGGAAAACTTTGTATCTCTTGTCGGAGGATTGCATGCTGGATGGTAACTGAGCCTCAGTGGTGAGGAGGAGTGTCAGTCCTTCCTCACTGGGTAAGGGTGGGTTGCCTGTTTAGCTGTAGATAAAACCTGATCTGGGTTGAATGACTGTCTTGCCCAATATTTTTGCAGTGTCAAGGAAATTGTGTGAGGCCCTAAATAGTCTATGTCCATTGGCAGGTACCAGAGGTAGTAGATGGTGGAACTCCTGATGGTGCTGGTGTTTATCACACTGCATTTTCTGGACTGTTACTGTTGGGTTGTCTTCAGAACTTCCTGAAGCAGCTTGTTTCTTCACTTTGGAGACTGACTGTCTCACTCATTCTGTGGCTGTATGGCGTCAGCAAGCTTAATAGCAGTTGTTTTCACAAGAGGCTAGGGAACTTTTCTTTTGCTTTAGAAGGGATTTTCTCATTCCCTGATGCTTTTTTGTTTGTTTTAACTCTGCACTGCTAGCTCCCAGAAAGCACCATCTGTGTTTAGTCGTGTCTGTGAAGTTCGTCGAGAGGATGAGGCCAGAGGTCATGGTCTTTCCACTTCTCCATTTAGGTAACTCCTCACTGTCTTTGCCTGGCAGTCCTGCTTGGATTTATATGCACGTGTGCTTTTTTTTCATCAAAGAAATTGCACTAAGTCATTGTCTTTGGGTGACTTAGAAGGTTGGGGACAGCTGGGTAAGTATAATTTGTACTGCATATTTATATCTCATGTGGTGATCAGACTTATCTTTGTGACTGCTGAGATCCTTTGATAAAATCTGATCCTTGAGATGCCCAAGATCATACTTTCACCTGTTTGAGTACTTTTTTGTTCTGTTCCAGGATCATTTGACCTGTTGTTTGTTACTGTTTCTGCTATTGCCTCCCATCATTTTTTGCTGTTTGATTGCTCTGAAAAGGGCTGTGTTGCTGCACACTGTCTACTGATCAAGGTGCTGCATCACCAGCTGCTTTAGTGGTTTCCATTTTGTCTTTGTGATGGGGCATGGAGGTCTTGGTCTATGGAGAGAGATTAAACTATATTACAGTTATGCTGAAGACTGTTATGAAGTTCCAGTGCTGGACAGTGTACAGACAGACAGAAAGACAGTCACTCCTCAAAGTCTTTATTTGCATAAGGGAGGCCAAGTGTATGGTCAGTGTATGGTCCTCTGTGGTACCCAGTTACACTGTTGACAGGACAGACAAATTTTAATGAAAACTTCAGACAGCATTTTTGTTTATGCCCCTGCCTCCTCTTGCTAGGTGTGATGACCAGTTTCAAACCATTGAAGTGCTAAAGCAGCCTGTAGCATCTTCAAGATGGCATGACTCTGTAGGAGTCTAGTATAGTCTAGTGTATTTCCAGGAGTATAGTTGATTCCTGACCTGTGGAGTGTAAGTCTAGTGTGTGGAAAAGCACCTGGTTCTCCACAGGGGTCTTCCATTCTTATGGCCACTTGAGAGATGCTGGAAGGTTCTTTTATAATTTGGGACTTGCTGGGTTCTTTACAATCTTAAGATGTAATTGAGAGACTGCCTTGGTTGATTTTATTTTTTTTTAAATGATGCTTTCATTCAAGTGGCACCACATTGGTTGTCTTTTTTTTTTTTTAATCAGTGGTTTTCCTCTGTGTATCACTGATTTGCAGGGGGAATCTGTTCAGTTTTCCTCGTGCACAGGATGATGTGGAATTACATGAAAATTCCAGTGGTTGGCAGTACCAGCAACACAAGGCAGATGATGGTGGGGGACAAGTTGGCCTGATTCCTCAGAGGATGCAGCAGGACTTCCATCAACAGCCTTCTGGTGCAGAGGGTGGAGAATTTGTGGAGACTGGTGGTGTAAGCACTCAGACAGAACAAGGGAGGAAAATGCAGAAGAAACCAAGTAAAGCTGATAGAATGGATGAAAGCCAGGAGTGGTGGACAAACACCAAGAATAAAGGGGTTCAGACTACTGAAGACTGTCCTTTTACCCCAACAACTGTTACGACTGCAACACAAACATCAGAAGAAACCTGTAGGCAGGTGGAAGTGGGAACCAGTATGTCTGGGCAAAGACCTGAGCAACAAGATGCAAATGTCCAAACTGAGGAGAGTGCAGAAAAACTTGTGAATGCCACTGGAGAAGACATGGACTTACTGCGCAGTCAGGTGAGATGGAGGCTGCCTGTATTTAATTTTGCTGCTTTATAAAGCATCCCTTCAGCTACTAAATCCACTAACATAGGTTCTCTGTTAAAACAAAAGCCTGAAGACTGTTATAAAGTGTTACTGCCAGAAGCTTTCCTCTCTCAGCTGCCCACAACATTCAGTGGGCAGCCTAAGTTTGGGAAGTAAATGTCTTTGTATTTTTTTTCTAGAAAAATGAGAGACACTGTCTGTGGGCTTTGTGTGTCTGTATCCAGATGAAGTGGGTGGAGCTGCATGAAATTTTGAACCCAGTGTTAAGGTGCCTTCTGTTCTGCAGCAGCCAAAGTCTGACAGCTCATCCCACTCCATTGTCAGTGGATAAATGCATGAGGGGCAGCTAGAAGCATTCTAGGAAGATTAATAACTTTAAATTAGTATTTCAGACTCCAGAAGAATCACTGCTTTGCAGTTACACTTGTATATTTACTCATAAACACAATGACTAATAAAATGTGTCTTTTGCTCAGCTTGAGAGCAGTGCATCCTTTGGAAAAGGTGAGGCTAACAGGGCCATAAATGTGTGATGCCCTTCATCAACCTGTCAGCAAAATGGGTTCAGTTCTCCCTTATTTAGGGTTTCTTGTGCTATTGTCAAATTTGTAACAGGACACTGAAAGGTTCTTTGCCCTGGTGCTCCAGGATTGCATGAGGAAACAGTGCTGCAGAGATAGTTCTACACAGGAATGACTTGCTTTTCATTGTAGTCTTTTTACTTTTGCTGTGTGAACAGGGAGAGGATGAGTTTAACCTTCTTCACCCCCCAAAAGGCAGAGTTGAGCGTCGGCACATGCGCACAGTGCGAGAGGTGCGCACGGTTGTTACACGAGTTATAACTGATGTTTACTACATAAACGGGGCGGAGGTGGAACGCAAGGTGGTTGAGGTAAGTTCCTGTTCTCAGGGGAAAAAAGTAATCATGATGTCTTGGCTGGAAAAGAAATGGATTGAAATGAGAATGTGGTGTCACAGCAGAAATCTTGTGAACTTGTTGATGTGCTGCGGTGACAAACTTTCCTTTGTGGCCAAACAACAAAAACCAGCATGAAGCTGATGTGTGTTTGTGATGTAGACAGTGCTGATAGTGGCAATGTCCTTCCTCAACACAGGAAG
>VZTY01018980.1:2231-13759 GCA_013400935.1 Turnix velox
AACTATTCTATGATTCTAAGATCCTCACTGGAATGATCATCCCTGAAACTTCTGGTCCACTTAGTTTCACGTTAGCAGACATTCACATCTTCTGGACAGACAGCAATCATAACCAGGGCAGTGCACAAGTGCAAAGGTCTTGCAAAGGTCTTTATTATCTAAAGGTCTTAAAAATGCAGTGTCAGGTGGGTGCAGCAGAAGCCCTGCAGCACCTGGCATCAGGTGGTGCAACACAGGCAGCATTTAGGATTGAACACAGCAGCAAAAAATGGAGTTACCTGGCACACTGTTAGTGCTTTAACCCCACTGGTTGCTACTTTTCTCCATCCTTTCCATGAAAAATTACTTCAGAGCTGAGCCAGTGAGACTAACTTTGCACTGAAGTGGAGGAAGACTGCTCCATATTTGATGTTGTTACAGAGCATAGCAGTGGCAGCTTAATACACCGAGGAGACTTCACTTTTCTTGCTTGACCCATAGAAAGCAGCAGCCTGCATTCCTGGATTCAAAGAGGTTATTAAAGCAGTTCTCTTTTTACAAAGCTGTAGGCATTCATGCTGGCAATCTCCATAAAGCAGGAGCACAAACAAAAAAGCAACCAAACCAGTCACAACAGCATTCAATGCACTTATACTTGGAGGAAATGAAAATCAATATTTGTCAAATGGAGGGAGAACATAAAATGGACCAAGGAAAAACATCCAGCTTTCTTAAAAGCCATTAGTGAAAATAGCTTCAGTGATACTGAAGTTTAATTCTTCCATTGGTGCTGTTTGATTTTGTTGGTTATTTTCACCTTCTGCATAGGGATGTGTGCATTAGTTTGATGTGCATGTATTCCTTTACTGTTGGTGCTGCTGAATGGAATTTATTACACTTTAATTGTGTGTGCTTTGGAACCTTGAAGGGTTATGTAGAAGTGTGAGGGGCTAATTTAGGAAATGGAAGGTTTTATCTCTGACTCTGGGCACGTGTAACTTTGGGCAAGTTGCTCTGATCTCTTGATGTGCTTTGTAAAATAATGCTGACAGTTGTTCCTTACCTGTAGTTTCTGTTTGTTTTGGATACTTAGGTAGGAAACTGTCCATGTTGATCTTTCTTGAAGTAAAAAAAAGTTGCAAAATACTTACTACAGAACAGCTGGTTTGAGTTTCAGCACCTACCATGACACCTGGCAGTGCCCTGCTGGTAGCTTAGCACAACATTTCCCCCTTACCAGATAAGTTTCACAGTTAATGCCATGTTACACGTGCTTACACTTGTACTGTATTTGTAAGAAACAATAGTTTTTGCAGAAAATCTGGAGAGATACTGCCTTTTTGTTGAGTTGCTAGATGTAGCTGCAATCTTTTAAAGTTTTCCATGTAGCCAAAATATCTCATTTTTAGGCACAGTGGGAGGAAATTGTAATTTCATTTGCTGCCTTGCAGACAAGTGCCCACAACTGCTGCTAAGTTTCAGTGACATTTATCACAGTTAACTTTCAGTCTGGACTTCAGGTAATGATTTGTCTTTACCTGTTACCCATATATATAAAAAAAAGAGGTAAATTTAAGTATCAAGAATTATAGAGGTTATAATTAAGGGAGAAAAGTGCTGAATGATGTACATTCAGCATGGAAATTTAGGGTCAGACTTATCTTTGTGACCTTTTGGTTTGTTTGAGGGTAGTTTGTGATGGAAGAAGAAACCAAAGGGTGAGCACAGTGTAGTGGAGAGTGCACTGAAATAAAATCTGGTTACTGGGGACCTCTGCACATTCCTTCATCTCATACTGTTCAGTGTCCATTTTTAATGCCATTATTACTTGCTTATGTTAAAATAATTTTAAGGATAATTAAATTTTCTGTGGATTCAACTGAAGAGCAGTAACACCAGTTTAAAATAAATGAGAGGGAATTACAAATAATATTCCAGAGATGATTTTCAGAGAGGGAATGTTGAGTCCAGGTAGCACCCCTGAGAATCTGAACAATTAATTGAAGAAGACTTGACATAGAGAGTTAAACAATTTAATGATCAATTTAGTGGTCAAATGCTTTTATCAAATTTAGTTTTTACCCAAGTCAGAAATGTTACATCCTTCTGATTCAGTAATAAACCTACAGTGACTCATCAGGGTGATGTTTTGGCTTTTTCCTTTGCTTATATGGAGCAGAGTATTGATCAGCCTGTGAAATAATACAAGAGCTGGAGCTCAGGTAGCAAATATGTATTGAATTGATCACTCTTTACTAAGCCTTCTATATCCCAGTTTTATTTATACTAGAAGGGTTGATCCTGGAAAATAATTTTGATAAATACCACTTTGTAGCACCTGTTTAAGAGATTGGAAAGAGAGCTCTCCCTAGTTTGTTAACTTTAAGTATTGGGAGTAGGAGTGATGTGCCCATAATAATATTATGATTCACACAAACCACTTTTCAACCCACTCGATATATTTCATTACCTCCTTTCCAAGCAGAAGTATTGATTTTTTTGTTTTGTGGTTTTATAATACAATTTCGAGGCTGTTGTAGTTTAATGAGCCATGTTCTTATGATGTTTAAAAAGATTTGAGGCATTTGTTGAAATAAATATTATGGATTGCCCATCCCTTGTCACCTCTTCTCCCTCTCTCACCAGTGGAAACCTGGCCTGGGAATGAATAGGGCAGGCAGCTAGGAGGCTTTTTGTGCTTGAGATCAAAGTGCTAGTGGAGAACAATAGCAGGCCACACTTCTCTCTTCATGACCACACACAGCAGCACCTGCAGAGCAGTAAAATGTCATTGTTGCTTCTGCAGTTTGAGCACAGAGTAAGCAGCACTGAGGTGGCAGATGATTCTAATAATACTCGATGTGAATTGATGGGAAAGGAGGACCGTAACACCCAGGGCTTTTTTATTATAAGCCTTGACTTCCCAAGCTCTGAACAACAGAATGCTGCACCTGTGGACTTTCTTCACATCAAACATTATGGAAAGTGACAGATTTTATTAACTTAAGGAAAAAAAAATTCAACATGGGAAATTTGTAGTTTGTTTTGGAGACATGAAATAAAAAAAGCAGAAAGATATGTCAGGTTTCCCACTGCACTTACTTTTCTAGTGTGGTTTGTTTTTTGAATGTGCTGTAACAGAATTGTGGGGGCATTAGTAGAAAGACTTCTAGCCTTAAAAAAAGATAAAGGTGTTTTTCATCTTGTTCTTTTTAACTTTTTTCCACTTGTGCCCATTGCTTCATGCCTTAAAGTAGTTAAAGAATGTAATTAGCAAGAAGTTAGCAATACATTTTTTGACGAGATACTTTTTGAGAGATATTCAGGATAACTTAGGCTTGGGAGGAGTGATAGTTAAAGGGGGAAAAGCTATCGATCTTCCTCTGGAAGTGATTTCTACTAGGCATGATCTTCATCCAGTCTGATCTTGCTTTGTGCACTTGTCTTTGGGAAGGTTCTGGGCTGGCAGGGGCTGGAAACAAGGGCTGCAGGAATAAAGGGTTGTCATAGGCTTGTGCAGGTAAATGGATCCAACAAACTTCTGGGCAATACAGAGTTTACTTTCCACTCCAAAGAGGTTAGTTCAATATTTTACTTATGGCAGTGAAACATCACTGCTTGAAAACATCTTCTAATATTTCTTTTTAGGGATGTGAGGATGTATCAGTCTAGTCCTTAGTGTCAGTATTTCTTTGCTCAAGTGGTCATCATGTGCCCTATACTGCAGCATATATGCCACAAAACATGGAAACATTGTCTAATGCTAGAAAGATTCTTACCTGTGCCATAAAATAACTAAGTGGAAGATCTGATTTATCTAGAGTTTTGCTGTTATTTTTTACTGAACAAAAATCCTGACTTCAGCAAAGTCATTTCAGCTACAACAGGCATAGACACCAGCCTCCAGTACCCACGTGAATCAAATGCAACTGAATCTTTGTGTAGATGTCATTAATACACTGATGGTTATATAGTTAAAAAGAGAGCACACATAAAAGGAAGTTGATATGAGCATTTTATTATCTTCATATGTGTATTCCTTTTACAGTTCATTCTGAAGAAATCACAGAGGTTGCAATTCATGTAACATTAATAGCTAGAAATTGACAAACTGACCATTAAGTCAGCTGGATGATGATTATTATTAGGTAAAAGCATAGTGCTTTCAGGTGATTCTTCTTGTTCTAAAAATAAACTCTGAATGAACTGCAAATCATTTTGCAGGAAACTCTTAAGTAAAGTGATCATGATCATGAATATTGCTCTTTTCATTCTCACAAACAGATGGTAAGCTTGGTCTTAGATTTAATCAGGGGATGACAGACTGGTGGCATATTTGTGTATTTCAAATGGAAACTTCTTTTCAGAGACACAAACTGCTTCATATTCAGTAGTCTGTATACCAACAGACTAAAGTATTTGCTGGATATTCATATTATCTTTAGATCTTTTTAACTTGCTCTTAGAGATAACTCATACCAGAAACAGAAAGCTGCTGATTTATTTAGTCATCTGCAAAAGCTTTGGTTTGATTTATTCTATTCTTCTCCTTTTTGTTTTTTTTTTTTCATTGTATATGGCAATCCAGATCAGAGGGAAATGAGGCTGTGAATAAATGCATGGGCAAGTAACTGCCTTAACAATTCAGGATTCATGGGTCTCTAACCATACTCTTTTTAGCTAATCTTTAGATAAGAGTTTTATACCAGTTGTTTCTCTTTCCCCTCCCAAAGCATAATACCTGGTAACCCAAGAACATACAATCTGTTTCAGAAGAGAGATTCAAGCAAGTGCAGCCACTGGCACATTTTAATGTCACTGAAGAGATTATGTTACCTTCCTAGAAACAAATCTTTTTTACTCTGCTTCAAATGGAAGTCTCTTGATACCCCTGTCAGAGAGCATTCATTATGCAGAGTTTTGTGAAGCAATCAAAATTAATTCACAGTGATCTTTTCACCCTGAACCCCCAGCTTCAAATAATGGGCTTTCTCAACAGGTGCTCATTGTGGCATTTTGACTCCAACTTGCTTGACTAAAGATTTTATTCTTCAGCCATATTTAGGAATGAAATTCTGAGCTTGTAATTTAGTAATCTCAAGCAGCTGCTTAGGAAGTAGCACCTGCTTAAAAGTATGGTGTCTTGAGTCTTTGGTGTCTAAACCCCAAAATATTTCCTCCATATTCCTAAGTTTTTTTTTAAATTGGCTAAAACATACGCATGCAACACCATATTTTTTTTTTTTCTACAGCTGCAAACAGGATGACTTACCAGCTATGAGATGTGTGTATTTGCTCAGGTGGAATGTTTAACTTCAGTGTAACTGGTTTATTGTTGATGGTGTAAGTGATTACTTTGTTGTTATTCAAAAATGTGAATGAGCTCTGTGCTTATCTACTGCTTTCCCCCATTCTGAGGCCTGAGAAATGAAGAAGTTCACTGCTGACAAGTGCTGCCAAGTGAGAAATGTAACTTTGTGCTGTACTGAATTAGTCAGTGAGGCTGCCTCCTCTCTCTACTCTTGCCACAGGCTGTGCTATCACACAGCTCTAAAACAAACCATGTTTCCTACATTCTGTGCTACCTCACATGCCAGCCTTCTCTATTTTTCAAGACCTGTAACTTTCTCTGTTTCTTTCTTGCCACAGCTTCTTTTACCACAGAGAAAAATGGAGGCACATTCATCTAAACAGTGTAGGGACTATTGTGGGTTTGATGGAGGACACCCATGATAACAGTCACATTCAAACATCAAGGTCTCTGACATGCTTCATGAAGCCAGACATCCTGGGATAAATATGTGAAACTCTAGCAATAAGAGTGTCATAGGTATGAATTCTGTTTATGGAGTTATTTGGCTTCCTGTATTTTCTGTTTTCTTTAGTTCTGATGATTTAAGGGCTAAAAATAATAAGCTGCTCCTTCCTTTAATATTGATATACATTATTATAGCTGTGAGAATATTCCAGGCCCAGGATATTAAAACACAAATGCAGTAAGAACTTGGAACTCAAATTCTCAAATTCTGAAACTGAATTATCAGATTAATTTTCTTCTTTCCTTCCACTGCAAAGGGCCATAGCTGGGCTAAAATGCAGACTTTGTGCATACTTTTGAAATACAAATGTCCTGTTCCAAAGGGTGCAGAGGTCATGTCAGATCCACAGGAGCCACTTTAATTGTCTCATTGTAGACTGTTTCATCAGCTCAAGTTGTTGGGAAGTCATGTGTTGGAAGTCCACTATAAAAAGGGAGCCCTGATTGTTGGGATCTGTTTTTTCTTGTATCTACTTCTACATCCCAATTTATGTTTTAGCTGTTTTCCCTTTGGATGAGGTGGTGATGTCTTCGTTGCCTTCCTTCTTGGAAAGGGAGGGTGATTCAGATGGAGCTGCTGGTGTACTGTAGTAACTCCCACTTACCACTGGATGGTGTTTGAGTCAGTCTCCAATTGTAGGTTGTCTCCTTCTCGGCCAACTCAATGAATAGCCTGTTGTGCAACTGGACACCAGAAATCCAAGGTCATTTTAGTCATCTAAGAGGAAACTTTATTCATTGTGTTTATTATCGACTCGGAATTTAGAAATGTTTAGAAATAATAGATGCAACAAGTATGTTAAAATATGATCATTCCAGGATGCTAAATGAAAGGTTTCCCATATCAATGTTAATTCAATTTTACCATTATTACCTTAAGCAACCTTTAATTCCATTCTTTTTCTTAATTAAAATGGGTGGGTTAGTCTGGACTGGATTTGCCTTATTTTCTCCTATTGAGCAATACTTTGCACTGTTGGTGGCCACTGAAACTTAAGTAAGGACAGATTTATTGAGTTGTTGCCCAGCAACATAGGGCCAGATTTTGCTACTCTCTCCTGTGTGTGATAGTGTTGTATGCTTATTTTAAGGTAATGACATTCCAGAAGTGGAGCAGTAAGTTCAAAAGCTTATTCTGAAGTTAAGAATGTTCATGTGCACACCAGGATCTGTATTTTACACCCCAGTTCCCTCTCTACATGAAAGACACACTATGTCATTTGTCTAAATCAGCTCTTGGAACCTTGTGTGCTGTGGTTTTATAGGAGTGAATTGTGTAATCTTAGAAGATTCAGAAACCATATTTTGCAGTTAATTTTTACTGAGTAAAAGATACGCCCTGGTTCTGACCAGTGTCAGAGCATCAATCCATTGTGGAAGGACTGTAGAACAAGCTGATGCTAATGTTGTATGTCTCTCTTTTGGCTGCTAGTTGAGAAAAATCTGAATGATGGTTTTAGTCTGCCTGTCCAAAATAAACGTGCTGTCAGTAGTACCACCTGAATATTTTCTTGAATGTTCTTTTGCCCTCACTTGCCTCATTTAAAACATTTTATTTTCTGAGAAGCACTATATTCATGAAAAGTCCCACAGTCTCAAAGAACTTTGACAATCTGCAGTGATTTATATCTGTGGCTTTGCTTGTTTCCATCCATTCTTTAGGTTTATTTGTTTGTTCAGCATTGTTTGTGGGGTACATGTTAGGGCTTTTTGTTGTGTTTTGTTTTACCAACAAAACTGGAGCTGAACCATGCTTTTAACTCTGTTGTTTAGTTGACCAATGTCTCTGGGGCAATGTACAGCTATCAAGAGAAAGGTTCCAGAATAATAGAATCAGGTCAGTTGCTGCCAACCTGAATAACATCAAGGGCATGCACTTGTTTTCTTGTCTCGTCCTACTTCACTGTAGAGCAAACTAGGGGAAAAAAGACCAGGAATTATATTTATTTGTCTCATATATGTTGAAGCAGAAATATTTGTGAGATTTCTTCCTTTTTGTCTCAAAGTTCTCTGCTCTTTAAAGACAAAAAAGGTTGAAACTTACCCTTGGCAATCAATGCTAAAGGAGTAGAGTTTGAAAGACTACTGGTGAGATAGAATTCTGTACAACCTTTGCTACATTGTGTATGCTTTCACTTGGAAATGCAGACTCATTAGAACCTGATAAAAAGGATGGAGAAGTCAGTGGAGACTTGTTGACACTCCCGGGCTTTGTATCTCACTCAGAAAGTGCATCACAAAACAATTATAAAAGTAGTGAACTACAGCACAAAGTCACCTTGAATCTTGAGCTGCTCCAAACACTTTCAGCTTGCATTATTTCCCAGCTGTGTCACTCTTCTGAACTATCCGCTTCACAAAGGATTACACCAAAGATGTCAGCTGTAATTCCTTTTCTGAAATATCAGACTCTAAAATCTGTGTCAGACAATTTGTATCATCTGTCAAACAACTGTCAGAAAGGGCCAAGAGGGAAACACCTGAGAAAAGCATAGTGCTGAAAGGCTCCGTGGGGAAGTGCTGCTCCCTGTACGAAAGGCTACTTCAGGAGATCTTGGAAACACAGTGACACTGGCAAAACTTCAAAACTTTTCCTGTTAGTACTGCTTGGAATGCAGTCTTGGCTCCATCCTATGGCTGTCAGATGGTCTCTGGTAGCCTTGGATTGTTGGTACTGCTTGGGTTTTAAATGGTTCATAACACTTCTGATTAGGAGTTGGAGAGTTAACCCATCATTTGGCTAACATCTAGTTATAGTTTATTGATTGGAAATACTTCTAGGGTTTAATTTAATTATTCTTTGTAGACCAGCATTGTGACTCTCTAAACTGGAGCTGTAAACATTCCTTTAGCTGTGTGTAGTTCTTCACTATGGCATATGAGAAGGTCTTGTATTTGCCAAGCAGGTCACAAAGATTACTTTTGGTCTACAGGAATTATCTCTAGATTGTGATGAGACTTTTCCTTTGCCTCCTGCTCTAAATTTTAATGAGACTTTTATCTGCTTTTGGAGTGCAACCACATTTCAGTCAATATTGTATTCTTTATTAATGACAGTATCATGTCCCTAGACACAAGTCTGATTATCTGGTAAATGCAATAGAGGCATTCCAGGATTATAATTTCAGTTTGGAAAGTCCAGGAGATTAAATCTTTATGTAAAATATTTAGGGATCTGTCTGTTCAAAAGATGCTGCAGTTCTTTTACTGTAATGATTTTCTGTAGTGTGTAATTGTGCCTCATAATAAAGTCAGTCCTTATCAGTGCTGTTAGTTGCTAAAATGAGTGCAACCATATGCAGCAGTGTAGAAAAATAATCTTTCAAGTATTTGTTTTAAAAATGATGGGCCAGTGTCAGAGCATGAAAAGCTATGGAGGCGTTAATTGTCTTTTCCATTCCTTTACTAAACTAATCCATAATAAAAGCAGATTGAATTGACTGACCCTCATATATTTAATGATTGCTGCTATTTGACTAAGAAACATTTCTCAGGAAGCTGCTTGTCACAGGCTATCAATATTCTTTTAATCCCATGTTGGTTATTGGTGTACTTTGTTACTCTCCAAGATGACCTGTCTGGAGTGGTTCTTCAGCTTGCGCAGCAAGAAAATGAGAAGCTAAATGGTTGCACAAACAATTTGATTATAGCATTTAATTCATGCCCTATGGATTTCCAGGATCTGTGATCCTTTCTCCTCTTTAGCTGTTGTTGTTACTACCCTTCTAACTGACCTTTCTGCTGACAGAATTGTTTTATTCCCTTTTGTCAAACTGCATTTTTAACTCAGCTTTCTGTTGAAAGTGTTGAACTTCTCTGTAGTTCTACTTCAATAACTACCCGTGCCAGACTGTAACAATGCACATTGTTATGTGACTGTTAACATTATGATCTTTGCTGTATGTCTGAAAATACACAGTGAAGGGTAATTAAGGTGTTTCAGGCTTTTTCTCTGCGATTTGTACCAGTTAGAAAGCATTATTTAGAAGTATTTTGAAACAGCTTCTTAAAAATATATTGTCAAAGAAACAGCTGAATCAAGTAGTTTAATCTGATTTATGGCACTGTAACTGATTGTTGCATGTTGTAAAATACTGTCAGCTTTACAGTATGGCAAAGCCCCCACCCACATCATTGAGCAAGACTCTTTAATAATAGTGGTCCATATAGTGCTTGGAAAATGAGAATTTTACCCTCTTTTTCTGGGAGTAAATTAGGTCAGAGTGTTCCCAGAATTTACATTTCAATTAAAAATCCCAGTAATAACACATTGTGCTTACAGTGAATGATTCCTTCTTAGGGAAAGATGGTATCTCCTCTTACTTTGTTAAAGAAAAGCCCTCTTTCCAAAAGGCTGCAAGTCACTGGTCAGAGCTCTTCTTCCTTGTTTGTCTTCTTCAGTTAACTTAAACCTGTGTGAGAGTAATACACTGTAATCAGACCTCAGACTTTCACTGTCTGAGCAAGATATGTTTGAGTTTGTGTATTTTGGTCTCTAGAGGGTTTTTGAAATATAAAAGAAAACAGAACTTTTCTCTGTTCTCTTTTGAATTTGCCCACACCTGAAAAAATTAGATAAATGATCCTCTTTCCTTTAAAAAGAATTGTTCTTTTTGTGTGGGGAGGAATTGCTGTAAAATATACCATAGAGAGCAGCTCATGCTTACAGTGTGCCTTTTTTCCACAATGGTTTGCAAATTCTTAATTAAAATGCTATTATCTCTGGACCACCAAAGCCTCTTTTTCCTGTCAGTGACAGAAGAATAATCTCAACTGTGAATTTTACCAGTTAGATTTTCCTTCCTGTGCTCTTTATTTGCAGAATAAACCCCATTCAACATGTGGGGCTGTTTCTTTTAGTTAAAGTGCAAGAAATGTTTTTTATTGAACTTTTCAAAGTGTATAGAGATGAGAATAGTTGCTATCTACCCAGGTTATCTATAAGATCTAAGAATAATTTATAGAAGTTACCTGTTTTTTTTTGGTAAATTACAACCATAGCTATCCTACCTGAACATGAGGGATTCTATTTGAGTGTGTATGTGTAAAATCTTAAAGACTTCATGCCAGCCACCAAAGATTCAAGCCAAAATATTCTGATACTACCTTTCTAAGATATGCAACTGTGATTTTCAGTTTTCTCCTGTTTCTTTTTTTCTCTTGTTTTCCAACATTGTTAGAACCCTGTGAAATGGAAAACAAATTCATCTCTCTCCCTCACTACAAGTGCATGTTCATCCCTTCTTTGTGCCATTGCTGTCATCACAGCTCTTGGTACTCTGTGCTCTCTGTGGTGCCTGCTAGTAGTTCAAAGGATGCAAAACTTACTGGCATTATTCAGTATATCATGGGAAATTGTTAAAATGAATGAATGTTCTAGTAGACAAGGCATATGTTAAGACCCTTGAATTTAGCGGAGGAATACTGTGCTTAGACAGTCTGCCTGGAATAGTGTTAGTTCACAGGGGCAGAGCTGTAAAACAGCTATTAAGGGCAAAGAAATTTGAGTGTGCACACCAAGTAGTGTGGAAGCAAGTCAAGTCCTGTGTGAGTTGCACAGTGTTACCTCACTAGTACAAAGGCAATGTGCTGACAGAAATGCTAAGGGACGATCTGAATACCAACCATTCAAATAGGATGTTACTATCTTCTTACTGGGTGGAGAGTGGCTTGAGTGCAGCTCCGTAGAGAAAGACTTGGGGGTGTCAGTTGATGACAAACTCAACATGAG
>VZTY01018980.1:16152-31689 GCA_013400935.1 Turnix velox
GTAACCTCCTCTGGACCTGCTCCAACAGCTCAATGTCCTGATGTTGAGGGCTCCAGAACTGAACACAGTAACTCCAGTTGCTGAATAGAGGAGCAAAATCACCTCCCTTGACCTGCTGGTTACACTTTTCTTGCTGCAGCCCAGGATTGGGTTGGCCTTCTTGGCTGCAAGCACACACTGGTGGCTCATGTTGAGTTTCTCATCCACTCTCAGCCCTGAATCTTTCTCTTCAGGGCTGGACTCAAGCCACTCTCCACCTCTCAAACCTGTCATCCCTTCCCTCTGGTGTGTCACCTGCACCACACAGCTTGGGGCTGTCCACAGACCTTCTGAGAGTGCTCTCAACCCCACTGTCCATGTCACCTGGCAGTGATGTTAAATTGCACTGGTCCCAGTACTGAGGGACACCACTCCTCACTGGTTTCCATTTGGACAGTGAGCCATTGACTGCAACTCTTTGAGCTCGACCATCCAGCCAGCTCCTTACCCAGCAATAGTTGCAAATGGAATTTGGGTCAGTGAAGTTGGCTAAGATTGATTTTTCATAAAACAGAGGTATAAAACAGTAAACACAGTAATCAAAGGTTGTACTTTGGCAGTGAGATAAAATGAGTTGAGAACCGAATATTTTTTGGTCTTCACACTCCAGTTCACTCCAGCCATTTAGTTGAACAAACAATGTATTTATTGCCTATGGTTCCAATTTTGTAATAATTATTAATGTGGAATTGCCTATTTTCTACCCTGTTTTCCAATCCATTAAATGAATAATTATCTATGTATAGGGTCTGCCACACCTTACTGCATAAATTCTTTGCCTTATTTATGTCTGCATTTAGTTGTACAGCTGTTAAGTCATTTGTTCAAAAGAAGTAAATGGTTGGTTTTGATCCTTAGACTGTAAAATAGGGATTCACAGAATGGCTATGGTCCTAACAAATTGACTCTGAAATATTGGGAACAACTTCAAGGATCTGATTTGAACATCTAAATTGGTGCTAAATCTTTGTGATTTTTTTTCTACACTGTTTTTATTTTACCACTGAAATCTCAAGAGCTTTAGAAAGGCTTAGTTTCAAGACTGGTTGGGAACACCTCTCCTGCTGGTGCTGGCATCTCCACTTGTTAAAAGTCTGCACTAGTCAGTCCAATAAAAAGTGAAGGGTCTAAAAAACTTGATCAGCAAATCCTGCACAGATATATGGTGTTCTCTCAGATTCACCTCAAACACTTTAGCTGTGGAATCTGCTTATGCTCACACTGTTTACAGGAGTAATTCCATATAAATGAGCTGTAGGTCAGGCCTCCTCATTATCTGTCATGAATAAAATACCTGGTAGATACCTGGGTGCTGACTGGTGGGGCTCTCAGCCTTTAGAGCAATATTTCTGGCATGAGCTTGACTATCTGAGCAGTCCCTGTGACCAAGAAGTGACTTCCACATGAAAGCAGATTCTCTTAAAAAAGTGAAGGGCTCCCACCAAACTATGGAGTTATTGAGTAGAACATGGTACTTTTCTCCACACATGTGAGGAGAGTCATGCAGTGTTCATGTTGATACCATGCTTGCTGATGCTGGCAATATCTGAGGATGTTTTCAGTTAGATTTGTGGAGAATATGCCACTTCAGCCAGGCTGCTTTATACTGTTATTTATTTCCTGATTTCTAACTTGGAGAAGAAGACATGGATTAAGACCAAGTTTGTGGAGCACTGAATTCAGAGCTATTTGCCTGCTCTTTATTTGGTGTGAACATCTTGATGATGGGGATACTGCAGCTTGTAGCAAGATGGAGAGAGGTAAATGTATCTTGAATGCTGATTGTTTATTTAATCTCAGTAGTTAAGTGCTGGTGCTCACTTGGATGAGAGAGAATCCATGTGTCCTGAAGACTATTCTCTTCCTTTAATGCAATCTAGAGAATAGTCCTGGGAAGAAATGGTGAAAACTATGTCCATGTTCTGTGCATGAGCATCTGGATGCAGTTTCTTTTAAAGGGGTACATAAAAACCTGTGCTCTGGCTGTGCATGACTTAGATACATGTCATAGTATTTGATGAGCAGTTTTTACAAGAGTAAACCACTTAACTGCATGGCAGTTATCTGCTAATGCTGTTTGTTTCTCATGCTTGAACCTCATGAGCTCATGGATTCTGAGTGTGAGGATGAACAGGCTTTGTTTAGATGTGTAGGAAATCAAAATCACTGGGCTATATGATTGGTAGTACAGAGATAAACATCTTTAAAAAGATAGATAAGGAGTGAACAAATGGATGTGGTGAAGATGCTGACGTGAAGATGTATTAGAAACAGGAAAACACTAGTCTTCATTCTGTAAGAAGAGCTTTTTTAATTGGAAAAGGTGACTCAAGATAGTTCAAAAGGTCATTTGTCTTATAAAAGATGAACTTCTAGGTAGTTTTGTGATTGATGGCAACTAGCTGCATTTAGAAGTGTGTGCTGCTGCTACGTGCTCTTCAGCAGGGTTTTCTTGTAGAAAAAAGGATATAAGCATTGTTTCAGTCGACTCAAAATGGGTAATAGAAAGATTTTTCTTTTTTTTTAAGATCCCAATACAGATTATTTTTTAACATTTGTGATTCTCTGTCTCAGAATTAGGGATGAATTATTGGAAGTAAAGCTCCCTCTCTCTCTCTTTTTTTTTTTCTTTTTTGAAGAAGACTGTAGATAGGAACCACAATTTAAGATACCTCTCCCTTTCTTTCCTCCATTCCAAGTTTTTGTGTTGCCATCTCTGAAGCAGTTGCTCACCTGAGAACCTGCCTTTGTTTACTAAGTGTGTTACTTTGTTTTCAGAGCATCCTGCTGGGAAATAATACTTTTGGGTAACTCTGTGGCTCCATTAGGCAATAATGGAAAATAATTAATTCCTTTCTTGAACCCATAAAGTTGGTTTTGGTCATATGGCAACACAAAGCACAAGGAACTAAGCCATTGTTTGTAGTTACAAGGCAGGGAGGATTAAGTAATGACATTCCTATTAAACATTTGATAAATTATATGCAATAATAAATTTTCTTTTGTTCTTACCTATGGGGTACAATTGTAATGTATTAACTTGTCATATAGATTTATACACCTGAATAAATTTTAAGCAAAACTTCAACAATTAATGTATTACCTAGATGAAATGAAATACTGGTTCTTTATACCTTTCTTGGCCCATGCTTTAAAACAACTTCTAAAAAAAGTTTCTGGTGTTAGGTATTGCTACAAAATACTTGCAAAAAGCTCCACTCGTGTACTTTATGTGCATGAAGCGAGTGGACCTATGCAACAGAACAGAATGTTTGGCACTGACATTGTTCTTGTTATGAGCTTGTTTCATTCTGCCTCTGTGTGATTGCTTGGAATGAACAGCCATTAGTGGTTGAGGTTCACTGGGTGCATTCCTGCACCACGTTTGATCTGCTTTTTCACCTCTAAGCCTTTTGTGTGTTTGCTCCAAAACTAATAAATGGGGATGCTTCACCTCAAAGCACACTTTTGATCCAAGCTGTAGCTTTTTATGTAGGAGGTTGCACAAGATAGTTAATACAACCCTCTTGACCTTTAACTTTATTCAGAGGATGTATGACTGCTATGTAAAGTTCTTCATCTATTTTCCCAAAGAGGTAAAATGGAAGTCAGTCACACTGCAGATTTGACTGAGGAGAAAGTGGAAGTCATAAGGAGGAATAAAAAGCAATTCCAGCCTCTGCTCATAAAACCTCATGTGGGCAAAGAGATGGTTGCAGATTATGGCCGCATCACTAAAACATCCTGAGGTATTACAAAGGGTTTTTTTAAGTTGTCACATGTCACCTCAAACTAGGATGAGTTCACACTTTATGGTACTTTGAGTGTTGTAGGCTGTTCATATCAATGATAATTGACTCCCTACTTTCTGATGCTCTGAGCATCAGTTGTCTTAACCTGAAGGAGTGACTTGTGATGTGGAAGAGCTTTTGGAAATGAATCCCACTTTCACTTTAGTCCCTCATGCAGGACTATAGAGAGGCATCCTAATGTATGGGCAACATGGAATCTGAGACAACTCAGTCTTTAATATTTGGTGTGGGCTCCCTTCTGTTCAATTTGTTTGCTGTTGTAAAACTCATTCCCAGGCACTGGTGTTTTCTGAATCTGCTGGTATCTCTTAGCATCCCTCCATCCATTTGTTAGAGTTGTAGCAAGTGAATATTTGGTGGGATCTGTCACTAAGTGATGCAGAAGAATGTTTATCAGCACAGATAAATAAGTATCCTATGATTTTTTTTCCCAATTGTTCCTTTAGCAGGACAGGCTGATGCAATGAGGAAGGTTTTTGATGGTGGGAGTTTTCTTTTGTAATTCCATTACCATATTCATTTCTCATTAATGTAGTACTTCAAGGTCTTGTATTTTTGAATGGGCAAAGGTTAGAATATGGGCTAGCAGCTGGTTTTGATAGGGCACAGTGAGTGAGTTGATGCTTACCCAACAATTGAAATAGCTTTCCGATTTCTGAAATCACTTTGCAGCTCTTTATCTATTTTTTTCTCTGGGTGCTCTTTATCATATTAATACAATACTGTTCAGGAAAATATTGTATTTAAGTGTTATGATGAAATCAAGCTGTTTTGCTGCTGTGTGTGGAGCAGACTTTATTTTTAGTGTGTTTTAGCCTATAATTATGTATGTTCCCTTGCCTTTTAGATGCTATTTGTCAAGGGAAGAGGTTACAGTTATTTTTGATTGGGTGAAATGCATTTTACAGCCTTGCTAAGCCTCATTTAACTGAAGTAATCCTCATTTTACCTTCAGTTGAAGGTAGTATTTAGTGAAAACTTGTGAAATATTTTTTCTAATTATTTTTCTCTAATTAGTTTATCATCAGTTTATCTTGTTGATTTTTGAACTGAGGATCCATGATTCTTAGGGTTCCCTCACACCATATGGACAGCTTCATGCCAGGACCAGAGAATATTATTTAAGATGTTTCAATAATTGGAAAAGCCAATCAAATGTAGAATTTTTTGTAGCTGGTATTGCTCAGAGCAATACCAATGGTGTGCTGCAAAGAGTTCTTGAAGTTTTCCACTGTTAATATAACTCAAAGAAAAGAAAAAGTTGTGTTGTGTGTGTCATCTCCAAACCAAACCTTAAGAGAAAGGAATTGTTTCAAATTATACTTATGTAGATGTGATTTCTATAACTAATTAATCAAGGTGGAAAGAAAGAGAAGGCAATCTGTTATATATTCTGGTGAAAGATGTAACTTCATTTAGTTATTTCAATCAAAAATATATGTATCTATGTTGCTGGAATCATTATCTCTTCCCTCCAGTATCTACTGATACTTCTTTTTCCTCAATTTACTTTCCCTCCCAATAAACAAAATATATTAGCTCAAAAAAATGCACAAATGAGCAAAACTAGTGTAAAATCTCAACCATTTACTCCTTCTGGGGCTGTTCAGAGGGGAACCTCTCGTCAGGACCCCGCCTTTTGTTTTTGCATTTTCAGAAACTAAATATTTCAGGTCTGATAATAAAACCTGGCTCTTTTTCAGGACCTTTAAATGACTACTGTGTGTAGCTGTGGAATCATTCCTTTCAATCTTCAGCCTATTCAATGTAAGAAAATTGATTATTTTACTTTTGAATCCAGCAAGTCTTTTCTTTTGTGAAAAGCACATTGATTTACACCAGAGTTGGTTTGCTGCTTTCTTCAGTCAATACTGTCACATAATGAAAATCTTGACTTAAGCAAGCAGTTTCAGCTATGTCCTGCTTAGTGTCTGTTGCTACTGAATGCAGTCCTGCAGCTCTGGCTTAAATAAGAATACCTTTTTCTTCATAAATTATATTTTGATGATTGCATGTCACCTTGGATACATCAGAGAACCAACAGGAATATTAATAAATTATTTCAACCCTGGATAGTTTTGTTTTTGCACTTCTATGATAGGCAGAAGTAACAATTGATGTTTTCATTTTTATGGTATTTTTAAATGCTTACTCCAGGGATAGAAATTAACTAATAAGCTAAAAAAAAAACCCCTCAAAACAATAAACCATACCAGATGTTTTGACAGATATTCAGATGGCCTAAATCTAAGCCATGATGTATCAAGTGTTAATGTTTTGTTGGCTTGGTGCCTTTGATGGCCTAGAATCAAACAATAGGAAGCACTTGACACAAATTAGGTGGAATTTTGTTTGTCTCTGGCCAAGCTTCCCAATTTCACTGAGTTTTATTTATTTGGTCTTGGATTCTGTGAAAACTTCCCTGAAAACATTGTGGACTGGACATTGAAGAAGGAACAATTAACTGTTTGGAAGGATGCAGAGGGACTCAGCATTGCTGTGCTCATTATATCCAGCATTCCACTGTAAAATTCATACCCAGATCACTAAGTACAGTAGCAGGAAAATTTAATTAGTTGTACAAATTAATTTGATTTCAAACCATACCTAAATGAACTCTTAATATTTCTAATTTTGGATTAAATTAATGTGATTTGTTTGATCAGAATATTTTTCTCTTAGATGAATTTTTCAGTGTATCTCACTTTCTGATACAAGTCATAGACTTGATTTGATATGCTTAGCAATTTTTTGGTTCTGATAGATTATGCACAAATGCAAATTAATAAATTATATGCCATGAACACTATTCTGGTAGGTCAGCTACAATCTTGCCTTGTAGAGGTTTTTCTTCTTACATGTTATGATGATATTAGGACATTAATCCAGCTTTACTCATGTCAAATCATGTCTTTTCTAATAGGTGATGGGATTCATCTGAGATCTGACCACTTTGACAGCATGGGCAAAGGCATACAGTGTCTTATGCTCAGAGCACTGCACACACTCAGTTAAGAGATAAGGAGCTGGTTGAATGGTCACACTCAAAGAGTTGCAGTCAATGGCTCATTGTCCAAGTGGAAACCAGTGAGGAGTGGTGTTCCTCAAGGATCAGTACTGGGACCAGTGCTATTGAACATCTTTGTAGGAGATATGGACAGTGGGATGGAGTGCACCCTCAGCAAGTTTGCAGATGACACCAAGCTGTGTAGTGCAGTTGATACACCCGAAGGAAGGGATGGCATCCAGAGGGACCTTGACAGGCTTGAGAGGTGGGCCCAAGCCAACCACATGAAGTTCAACAAGGCCAAGTGCAAGGTCCTGCACCTGGGTGGAAGCAATCCCAAGCACAGACACAGGCTGGGTGGAGAGTGGCTTGAGTGCAGCTCCGTAGAGAAAGACTTGGGGGTGTCAGTTGATGACAAACTCAACATGAGCCAGCAGTGTGCACTCGCAGCCAAGAAGGCCAACCAAATCCTGGGTTGCATCAAGAGGAGTGTGACCAGCAGGTCAAGAGAGGTGATTTTACCCCTCTACTCAGCACTGGTGAGACCCCACCTGGAGTTACTGTGTCCAGTTCTGGAGCCCTCAACACAGGAAGGACATTGAGCTATTGGAGAGGGTCCAGAGAAGGGCCACGAAGATGATCAAAGGGTTGGAGCAACTGCCCTATGAGGACAGGCTGAAGGAGTTGGGGTTGTTCAGCCTGGAGAAGAGAAGGCTCAGAGGGGACCTCAGAGTAACTTCTTAGTACCTGAGGGGGTCCTACAGAAAGGCAGGGGAAGGAATTTTTAACATAATATCAGATGGAAGGACTAGAAACAATGGATATAAATTGGAGGGGGATAGATTTAGACTAGACATAAGAAAGAAATTCTTTACAGTGAGGGTGGTGAAATACTGGAACAGGTTGCCCAGAGAGGTTGTGGATGTCCCCTCTCTGGAGGTGTTCAAGACCAGGCTGGACAAGGCACTGGGCAGCCTGGTCTAGTGGGAGGTGTCCCTGCCTATGGCAGGGGGGTTGGAACTCGATGATCTTTGAGGTCCCTTCCAACCCAAACTATTCTATGATTCTATGATTCTAAGAGCAACACAAAAAGCCCTTGAAAAAGGTGTGTAGCAATGATTAATCTACCCCCCATGTAACATCATTACTGCAAACATTGCTTTATTTAAACTTCTAGCAGTTTCAAAGGCTCTCTTATCAGAACAGCTGTGTCTCAGGTTCACTGAGCCAATGTGTGGGATTATGTAGCATTCAGGGGCATAAAGTCTGGAGAGTGTTATATTTATTTTATGTGAAGTAGAACAAAACCAGCAAAAAAATGGTTCTTTCAATTTCCTCTGCTCTATTTTATATGGCTTTCTCTTGACATAAAGTAGGGTGGTAGAACTGATTTCTGAGTCCAAGTTTCTCTGTGCTAAATAGATGTACAGAGAGCTTTGGTCCTCTTAAAATTTTAAGAAAGCTGTCAGTGTGTTTAATGCATTCTTTGGTTTTCTGGGTCTTTTTATGTAATGTAGTTTACATATGTAAATATGCACAGATATGGAAGGTTCAAAATTATAAGGAGAAAGTCTAGAAAGCCAGAATTTACCAAAGATCAGATGATACAGTTCATGCATAGGAACAACAGATCAGAAATGAAGCACTGACACTAACTTTGGCTGAAAATAATAATCAGTATTTGAAATGAGTCTATGAACAAGTTTGAGAGTTCAAAGATAACTTATCAGCCTGTTTATTTTTCTGCAAAGAGCCTATTGCCAATTTCCAGAATATTTGGTGCTGATTTTATTCTCATGATGATGATTTTATTTGCATCAAAGGTGAGAGATAACTCTGTTCATTGTCATTATCTTACCTTGTGAATGGTGAGAGGCCTCTGTGATGGAGGAAAATTGAATGTGGGTTTAAGTATCAAGGGCCAAATAAACTCTTCCTCACACTAAGTTCATGTTCTTACTGTTCTTNGAAGTATCAAGGGCCAAAATTTTCCAATGAAATAATCATGCATGATAAACTCTTCCTCATATTAAGTTCATGTTCTTACTGTTCTTTTATTCCAATTTCTGGAAGTGTAGATATTCAGTCAGAGAAACAGCCCTAGCTATAATTTCTATCAGTATGGGATGAACAAGAAAGTAACCTGATCATGATACACAGTGCCCTTGCCTTGCCCATGTGGTGGCAATGTTTAGATAAAGGCACTTTATAAAAGATTAAAGAACTGAATTTTCAAGTACATTTTTGGCTAGATGAATGAGTAATTGAGTGTCATCATGTGGCTAAGCCTTCTAAACTATACCATAATTGAGATATTCTAATGTTGACTGAATCCTCAAAAATATGGAAACCAAATGTGAACCTCACTCCTATGATCTAATTACATCCTCTTTCTCAGATGGTTTCCTTAATAACTGTAGGGTTATTGTTGCATTCCTCATATGCTGCAATGCTTACATGTGTAGGTTGAGTGTCTCTGTGCTTTATTTTGGTGGTGGCTTCACTTTATCTGGCTCCTTTTAAAGCTTTCTCTCCCTTTGGAGAGAAGGAAAGGAGATAAATGCAGCTGCTTATATTATTCATGGATAACAAGGGCCATAGAACAAGCTGAAGAGGTTTGAAATGTCCTTCCTAGTGCAGCAGGCATCCTAGCTGAATAGTGGGGAACATCACCTCCTCTCAGACAGGAGAGAAAATACAAAGTAGAGAACATCAGTAGCCTTTAAAAATCTGTTAACAAGTTGCAGATTTGCTTCAAAAATATGAAAGCAGTTATTGATTGAATAGTTTTAGAATGCTCTTTACTTTAAAAGACATTCAAAATATGAGGCAATGTTCAAGATCAATAGGAGATTTTATATTTGTGACCTAAAAAAGTAGCACCATGTAGTTTAAAAACAAATTGTTCTTTTAGATTCTTACTCTCATACTAAGATTTTCTTTTGTATCCTTTACACATCTGTTAAATCCTCTGTGATCAGCTTCCTTTCTGACAAAAGATGACAGAAATCTAAGGAGTTTCTGGAATAGAGCATCGTTTGCCCTGTTACACACAGCTTTGGGCCAGAATTCTCCTTCTAGTCTACAACTGTTAGATAAATGAAGCAATCAGAAATCAGTGCAGAATGTTCTGTTCTCCTGTGCTGCTGATGTAGTTACCTAGATTTTGTATTGTGGAAAGTAAGGCTGAAACATTTCTCTGTTTCTAAAAATCATTTGCACACAAAGGGTGCTCAGAACTTATTTGGGTGACCTATAACAGTGGAAGACCACTGATTGCAGCTACAGCATCTCACTGCTTGGCTTTGTTACCCAGAGTATAATAAGGTTTTTTTCCCCACAGTTTGAAGGTGTGTGCATTTGTTGGATTTCTGGCTTGATGCAGTGAAACTTTCCATTTTATATTTGCTTTGTTTACAAGTGTAGAGAGCACAAAGAGTTTTCCTTCAATTTTATCTCAGGGTAAAATAGCTAATCTGTTTTGACATGCTATCTAAATGACACTCAAACTAGTATACAGACTAACTCATCCATAAGTCATTTCTTTTATACACATGTACTGGTGTGTCCAAGAAAAAGAGTTATATTGGCTGCAAGAGTTTGAATAATAGTGGTCATTAATATGGTGAATTGAGAGTCACCACATTCATCCCACATATCAAATCCCCTTTCAATGAGATCAGTTCCATCAGCTGTCAGATTCCATTAAATATATCCCCCAGACCTACTGACCAGCTGACAGTAGAGAAACTCAAAACCATACACCCACTATTAGCATTATAAAATGTGAAATCAGCTGGAAGGAATGATAGCAGAACAGAAAACAAAATAGGTGAAACTCTGTAATGCCCCTGTGTCTTCCTAAACAGAAACCCTGGAGAGTTAAAATGCCACCATAAAATACGGAGGTGCAAACAAAGGTTGTCACATTGTTTTCTTCACAACATATGATGATTCTTTTACCTTTTGTTCATGCAAGATTTGCATAAATGTTTCAGGAGGTTAATACAGTGTATAAACTAAGCAGTTTATTAAGCAACATCTGTGCTGCTTTCTCAGATAATGCAGGGCTGTTTCCAAGTCACTGAAATATAACCTATCATAAGGTTTGGGTTGTTAAAATGCTTGTTTTGCAAGGGCTGTGATCACATCTGACATTTTTAGCAGATGCCACAATAATAGAAAAGAATTCTTTAATACCACAATATGTGTTAGCAAAGCACCCAGCAAGAAGTGGATGGTATTCCACTGAGCTGGTAGAGTTCAGCATGATGCACGAGGCATCTTGTCATCTTCAAGATAAAAAAGCTCAATTTCAAGACTTTTCCAACTGCCCATGATACAGTTTTCAAGTGAGATCTTGTCACTGTTGACAGTTTTTGACCTTGCCCTAAAGTCACTTTATAGTACTTTGAAAAAAATAAGTATGGGAAAAAAAAAACTTTGCACTGCCACAATTTTATCTTGATATTGGTGCCATATGGGACCCTTTAAGGCAAAAACATAAAAAGGAAAAAGTTATGAGACCAATAATTTTTAATGAAACTTGGCTTAGCTCTTGAAGCAGGTCATGCAGATAAAAAAATAGGCACATGAATTCTGTAGCCATATTCTTTCTTTTTTTTTCCTGGCAAGGATTAAAGAAATGTATTTTCAATTAAAGCAGAGTGTAATGGAGATGTGTTTTATATTATTGATCCTGTAAGCAATAATTTGGGCATTTTGGTTTTTTGCCATGTGTTTGACGTACTCTTCACCAAGAAGTTTGGAAATTGTACCCCTTAAAATTTTGATTTCTCTCCCAAAGACCTTTTTGGTTATTAATAATAATGTCAAGCTTTTATTGCAAGACAACCTCACAATCAGAGCATACACACCCTCATGATGTACAGATTATTTCTCTTTGGCTTAAAGTTTTGGGATTATGCTTGAGAAAAGAGAATAATATTTTGGTTACTCTTCAATGAAATATTTGCAGTAATGATTTTGCTCTGTCTTAAACTGTATTCTGGAGTTTATGCTTCTCTGTCCATGCAAAGTGTCCATTGACCAGTGTGACAGTAGAAGAACATTTGGCAAGCAGCTTCTGCAAGAGTAATTATGTTGACTGAGTGTCTCAGTTAAATTCCAGGTTAGGTGATAATAGCCCAGAACTTGAATGGCTTCTTGTGTTACCATTTGAGTAGCTATGATTATTTTCTGATCTATCTTGGATTGAGTTCGTTTGCTTTTGAAAAGCTGCCAGATTCCTACAGCATGGAGAGGAGAAATTCTCTTTGCTGTCAAAGTGCAGTTGTCTGAGCAAGGAAACAATTCAAGGTGCGTGAAATCTTAGCAAGTTAGGGAAAAAAAATTTGCTGTTTTCTACGTCAAAGCTCCTGCTGAAAACTTTGGCTCAGAAAGAGAAAATATAATGTTTTATCCAAATGAAACTAGAGAAATTAAGGTAGGCATAATAACATAATTATCCCCTTAGAGTTTGGCTGGAATACTATTGTTAACACATAGATTGTGTGAACTTTGGATGCACAAAGAATATAGGATCAGAGCCTGTGTAATGAAGGGATCATTTACAAACATTTATCCCCACAATGAAATGCTGTCACCCCTTGGTGGAAAAGGCAGCTGCTTTTTAAAATCTCCTCCACTGTAATAAGTGTGTAACTATAGCTGTTTGAAAAACATGAAAATAACTGTGGAACACTTTGAACTTTTGTAGTTGTTTCCATTTAGCAGCTTTACAGTAGAGGATTTATTTATTTGTCCTTTTGATTTAGGTTGTTTTGTTCATTGTTGCAAATAATTTTAAACTTGGAAAGATCTTTTTATAGTAAGGACTTTAAAAAAATATTGTGAACTTTGAAGGATATTTTTATAAGAAACTAGATGTGTTACTAGTATAGAACTTTGCCAAAGCATCAAGCAGAAATGTTCATTTAATTCTGTGTTAGACCTTCAGAAGTCATTGCCAGCCTTTTGCCTCTGAGGATCTTTGGAGCCATTAGTGTTGATGTAACATGTGGAACGAGCAGATTCTTGGTGGTTTAAACATAAAGATCCCTTCTAGTGTGGATACAGGACTCAGAAAGCACAAAAAAACCAGCAGCCAAGCAAAAATTTGTTTCTCTCACACACATTGATCATTACTTTTCTTATTCCTTTAGTAAGCAGCACATCTTACTTTTGTTATCCAATTAAAATATAGCAAGTGCATTAAGCAGAGTCTAATAAAACCAAAATATACATGCAAAATACACATTTCACATTTAGAACAGAGGTGATTTTTTTTTTCCCCAGCCTTCTTGAGAACAATTCCTCTGAATTATTTATTTATTTCTAATTCTTACTATCTCAGTCAATGAATGCCTTGACTCTGATGGTAAAACCTGTTCAGTTGATCTCTGTTACTGGTCTGTGCAGGGGTTGAAATGGTTCTACCAATAGCAGCACTGCTACCAGTTCCTGGTATATTTTGTTTGCTAGGTGTCCATCCCTCTTGGCTCAAGGGACATTCAGGAGGTGACATTTTGTTTTGAATGAAGGATGTGGATGTTTTTGGCTTTGCTTGGGAGCTTTTCCTTTATAGTGACTGAGTTTGTCAGGCCACTGAGCCAATGCTGTTGGTAAGTGGCCTCCTTACTACTCTTCCATTTTCCTGGCATGTAGCATTTTCCTGTAGACCAGGTTGTTAAGTTACACCAGACCCAGTGAGCAGCTCTACAAATCTGTCACAGCAGAGAAGTTGTCCTGCTCTGTCCATCTGCTGGTACTTCTGCCACATGTTCCAGCTCCTTGTTTGAAGTTTGATTCATCAACCTGGCAAAAGCAATTCCTCATCCAAAGGAGCTTATCATTTTCTTCAGACTCACAAGACAAACAGAAAATTCAGATAGTCCCAGAAGAGGCAGACAAATTAGTTCAGGTCAACATGATGCTGTTTTGTAGCTCTTTGGGATTGTTTGGCTTAGGTTTGGTGATAGGCTGTGAAGTTTAACTTTCTGATTTTGCATTCTTCTTGCTGTAATCAGACTTCTGAGGGTTTTACATTTCTTTGTAAGGAGCAGCACATCTCTGCAGAGTGAGCACATCTCTGTCTTATCTAACATTTGCTACACAGCTGAATCACATCTGCATTATGTTGAAATAGATTTGTTGCTTCATATAGGATTTATTTTTTGTCAGTTGGTCTGCATAATCAGGTGAATGCCAGTGCTGGAAGAAGGAAAGAGATAGCAACGTATGACCCAGCAAAGGGATGAATTAGAAGTTGTTGGGACTTATGTAGCATCTATTTAGATAAACTGCAAGATATTCTGTGTGATTGGAATTTGTTGTCATTACTTCCAGGATCAGATATTGAATCAGACAGTGAGATCAGAAGTGACTGACTTGTAAAGTGTAAAGTCTTCCCACAAACCTCAGAAAAATGGTGTGGTATTTTGGGGTTTTTTTTCAGCTGCAAATATCTGCTGAAAGAAATAGGATTTTGTATTATGAATAGGATATTAAGAAGTCCTGAGCACTGCCCTAGCCCTGCCCTGATTAAAGTAAATATGCTTTGACTAGCATGTTAGCAGCCTTAATTTATAACATTCTCTGCAAAGACCAGAGCCTGAAAACAATTCAAATTAATGCTTAGATGGCCCTATATTCTATAGGATCCTGTTTATTTTGTAAACTGGAGACTTTTTACAAAAGTGGAAACCTTTTGAGAGTATTCCTCATTAACATTGCCTAATTGCAGCTCTTTGATCTTTAATTCCCCTGGCCCTCTCACCTCCTCTCCTCACTCCATTAATGGATGATCTGGCCCTCATTTTCCAGGAGAGGGTGAGCCTATTTCAGACATGCAGAACTGGCTATTGAACAGCCATCTGTTGCAAACACGTACACACAGGACTCCACTCCAGTCATTGCATGTTTAGATTGATTTCAGTGGGCTTCAGGCCATGCTTTCTGTAACAGACACTGATGTGCATGTGCATGTGTGTGCCAGCAGAAACTAATGCAGTCATATGTGTGAAAGTCTTCCTGGGCTTTTGCTTTCTTAATTAATCAGCACTGTTGACAAAATAAATACCTTTTTACTTTAAATGCATTTCTGAGAAAGAAAACATTTACATTCTGGCAGTTCCATAAGAATAGAAAACAAACAAGGAATTCTATGGCATTTATGCATAGATAGAATCATAGAATAGGGGATAAAAGAGTTATTCTTGGTTCATCTTTGTAAGCAGAGGAGAACCACCTGCAAAGACACAACCAGGTATTTTCATAAACAAATTCCATGATATCAGGTGACCATATAAAACACTGCTAACCTCAGGCAACTCAACAAGTGTTCATACCTTTCTCTCTGTAAAATGGGACTAGAAAACTGAAAGTGTCATTTATGATCTTTTTTAGCTTGGGACAAAGTCTAGTCAATATGAAGAAGAAGCTNGAACAAATTCCATAACTATATAAAACACTGCTTACCTCAGACAACTATTGCTTCCACCTTGGGCACTGCAGTACTTTTTTTTCTCTCTGTGTAAAATGGGACTAGAAAAAAAGTGTCACTAATGATCTTTTTTTAGCTTGGGACAAAATCTAGTCAATATGAAGAAGAAGCTTTTTAGGTGATTGATGAGGTTTTTGGTGAGACTCTGTACTCCTCAATTAAACCTGAGCTGGACA
>VZTY01018980.1:32220-44784 GCA_013400935.1 Turnix velox
TGGCTAAGTCTGTCATGTGAGATGATATGGATAAATACTTAGAGACCACTGAAGAAGCCTTGCTGTGCAGAAATCTGTGCACTCAGGAAAGATGCTTTTATGCTGTAAGACTCCTGAATGGCATAAAGGGTTTGTTGGAGTTAGGCTTAATCTATTTAAATTTAAGGACAACATCAACAAGCAGCACTGACTGATAACATGAATCTATGAAATGAAGTAAATAGGAAGCAAAAGACAAAGCATCCTCAGTTTCTGTTGACATTTCTGTCGGTCTGGATTTAGTGCAGATAGAAATCAGTTTCTGTGCATGCACTAATTGGTCTTTATTCTTATCTTGTAGATATTTATTAGGTCTGATTCTTCTCTTATGCTAGTATAAATCAATAACTCAGCTGAAGACAATGGGTTGCATCATTATGAACATGGTAAGGGGATAGATTAGTGGATGGGGGAGGAGTACATAATAACAGCAGTAATAGAAATGGAGAAGTGTAAACAAGGGGGTTAGGTTTTCTGGCTGTTCTGGGTGCTAAATACCTCACTTTGTCCAGTCACTATGGTCTTATCAGGGCAGAAAGTCAGAAATCCCTCTGAGGTTGTCTTTATGTTTGTATATGATAGTGAAATTAAGTCTTAAAATCTCCTTTTTTACTTCTACTGCTAACATTGATTTCAAAGGCACACATAGCTCAGGTCAAGAGTAAAGATGTAATTCTGCCTTCCCTGTAGTATAATTAAACTTGAGATTTACTGTTCAAGGGAAAAGGGATTGAGTCATTCCTGAAAAGGAATGAATGAAGGAAAGGGATGCATCTGAGGCTGTAAACTGGTGAATTCTAGGGCCAATGGATTTGAAAACTGTTGATGGATAGGGCTCCCATTGATTGCCCCTCCTCACAGTCTCCTCAGATCATGACTATTCTATTTTCAGCATCATTAATAAGCCTGATTTTGCAGGATTTAAGCACTGGTAAAGCAGGTTATTTTACTGCACCTTGTTAGTTTGCTGCTTTGGTAGCTGCCTCATTTGCCTGTTGCCTGTCCATGAAGTTGAAATTCTTCTCTGTGTTTGTGATAGCAAAGCATTACAAAATGTCTCTGGAAATTATTCAGAAGAATGTAAGGATAATTTTGGGATCCTCAAACTAACACAATTCCAGAACTGATTTGCATTCTTGTCCTGACACTGCACCAGCTTTTCTGTCATTTTTATTTCACCCATTATGCTGGTTTAGTTATGGGCAGCTCTTTTCTGGCAATTCAACATCATTCAAAATGGAAGATCACAATAACAAAGAGAAGGAAAAGTAAAAATCCAAACAAGTGACCTACCTAGACAGATCCTATATATTCCCAGTGTCTTTCTTACTAGTGAATGTAAGTTCTTCAGGCCATCATGCAAGTGTGAGTGACAGGAAAATGCTATCATTGCTAATGTTATGGCTGCTGCTTTCCTCATGTCATTGTAGTCCTGCCTATCAAAATAATTAAGCGTCTTGTCAGTGTTGGCTGATGTCCTGAGCAAACAGTTCAGATTCATATCCCAGAGAACATAATTAAAAGCTGAAGCAGAGCCATCATAAGGAAGATAAGCACCAGTAGAATGAATTGAAGGCAGCAGCTGTTCAGGTGCTCTCTGTCCCATCATAGCTCTGCTTCCTGCAGAGTTACTGAGATGTGCTTTGTACAACACTTAGAGTTGATACATATGTGGGAGTTGGTGATTTTTTTATTTGTTTATTTGATTTGGTTTTTTTTTTTTCTCCTTTTCAACTGCTAAATGGCTTTAGAAGCAATTAAAATGTATTAAATGCAGTGTTGCTCTGTGTAAGGACATAGAAGGGGAGGGAGCTTATGCAACTGGGTCTGGAAGAGGGCAAAATATAAGAGAGATTTTTGTTTCAGGAGAGGTGGGAATGGATTAAGAAAGGGTACATACAGTACAGGTGGAACCAACACAGTTTATTGTCCTGGAACTTTCCTCAGTGGAAAAAAAAGTCAGTTGAAAGCTACAGTACTACTGTGGGGCAGCAGAGGACTGTCTAGATACCTGAGAAATATCTTTTCTTGAGGAGAGTAAATTTTGCATGAGAACTAAAAGGTGAATTTCACAGAAAATTACCAATAATTGCTTCAGGAAAAAAAAATCATGTTTTTTTGAGAGAACATTGGCCATCTTAATGAAGAAGGTGTATGTCAATAGGAATGAATGTTAAATTATAATCCAGTATTAAATGTTCATACACCCTCTCTCATAAAAGTCTGTGTGCCTTTAAGTGGAGTGTAAGATTATTTTCTGTAAAGCTGAGTGTAGCCTTAAATACTGATGATAGGGATGATCTGGCCTATATTCTTTTCACATGATATTGTGGGATTTCTTTTCTTAGCTATAATAATTAGGCTAATTGAAGCCTGATAATTACAGAAAGGGGCCAATAAAACATTTCAGTGTTGACTAACTTGTGATGAAATCGTGCTTGCTGGGTCATATCTGAATTTAGTGGACATTCTAATAGCATACTCTTTATAGCCTTTTAAAATTGCTTAGTTGTCAGCTGGGAAGGCTTGGAGACTGGAAAGACCTCTTGTTGTATTTACTGTGTTATTACTTTCCTGTTTCCTCCAAAGGAATGGAAACATTAATATTATCAGTCTTTCCTCATTCACCCTTGATGCCCAATAACTGAGACTGTTTTATATAGAAAAGTAAGAAATCTAATAATGAGTTTTAAGTTGTGTTGGTTTGATTTTTTTTTTTTAATTTTTTTTTCAGGTGCTACTCTTTTTTTTTCCCCCAAGCCTAGGATATGCTCTGTGTATGAGGCCCAGCTTCAACAGTTCTCACAACTGAACCACTGTGCTGTTCCAAACATGATATATTTCACTTTAGTACTGCTGACTTCAGCTCACTAATTGCCTGACAGCATTTTCTTTGTTAAGCTTTAACTGTGATCATCACACTTTTGTTGTAGTGACAGTAGAAATATTCAGTAACAGATGACCTAAATACATCATAAGCACAACTGTACTAATCTTTCATAATGGCTGTGCTTTTGGAGTTATATGGAACACGTGCATATGATCATTGTCAGGAGCTCCATGCATTCAAGGCTCCAAAAGCATCAACTGAAAGCATTATCTGACCAAGCATTCTGACTCTCAATGCCCATGACTTACAAAAAAACCCCACGAACCACAGAACCAAAAAGAAACCGCACAACAAGAAGAAATAATAATTATTTAAAAAATAAAAACCAAAACCAAACCCAAAAAACAGCCAACCAAAACTAAAAAAAAAAAAAACAAAGCCCATAAAAATACAAGTTTTTATTTTNAACAAAAACCAAAAAAAACGCCAAACAAAAAAAAAAAAAAAAAAAAAAAGCCAAGCCCATAAAAATGCAAGTTTTTATTTTATAGCTAATGAAAGCTGCTTGTTAAAATCAGCAGAGTGGACATAGCACCTGCAAATGGTCTGGATCAAACCAGTCATTTCTTTTAGAATCATAGAATAGAATCATAGAATAGTTTGGGTTGGAAGAGACCTTAAAGATCATCGAGTTCTGAGCCAATAGAAATGCAAAAGCACCCTTTCTACTCATTTCACTGATATTTCTTGGGTTTTAGCAAAAACATCTAACTAACATGTTAGATCTAACTAACATCATGTATGCTTCAAGAGATAATGTCTGGAAAGACTTAATTTGGCACAAAAAGAGTTCAACCTTTGTTTGGAGAGACTGATGTGCTGCTGCTGTCACTTTCTAATTGCAAGGGAAAGTTGAGTCTCCCAGTTCATGAGCAAATTTGTGGGAGCTCAAAGCCCTGAGCTGCATTTCTGCTTCCACCATTGTTTGAATTCACTTGGCAAGTCTCTGTTCCTTCATGTTTTCAAATCAGCCAATAAAGCTGGAGTTTGTGAGGACTGTCACTAGTTTCTGTTCATGATGTGGGTTTTCTCCCTGCTGTATTGTGATGTCACATAGAATTTTTGGGGTTGCCATAGCTTGTGTTCCTTAGCAGGACAGAGCAGCCTGACCTCATGGCAGGGCAGGTAGCTTGCTGGGTGCTCTGCACTTCCAAAACATCTTCCAAGCAGGGAAAAACATCTCTAATTCTCAGTATTCAACAGCTTTAGCCCTTCATCAAAGGACTCAAGAGCATCAGGACACAGTATGAAAATTTTAAAATATTTTTACTATGCATTAGTTTCTCTTTCTAACAGCAGTACTGCACTAGCAGCCTTTCAAGTAGCATCTCAAGTTTGAGTACATGAGCTGCTGGTTACACGTCAGGGCCTTTAAAATGCTCAGGTGAACAGATGGGGATTTGAAAAAGAACCACCATGAGTTAGGAGTTGCTGTTAAATTAGTCAGTTTGGAATATCTCATTCAGTTAACTTAGGATCATCATTTACAATGATTACTTTTCTGACTTGAAATCCAAAGGAAAGCTTTCTTGTGTTTTTCACATGCCCAAATCTTTTTGTTAAAAAAAAAATGAGTCATGTGCTAATTTTTAAAACAAGACCAGTTGTAAATTTCTTAACTGAAATGGAAGTTAGTGGTGATTTTTGTGCAGTGCATCATTATAGCATCATTCCTTTTGCCAAGCTTACAGGGCATAGTTTAGTGTGTGTCACTTTGAAGTATGTCAACTCTTTAAGTCTTAACAATGTCATGCTTCATAACACAAGAGCTAGTTTGCTTACTTCCTACTTGAAATTGCTTGTAATTTGAAACATGCAAACATTTCCACTTTATCAAGCAAGTCTACTAAACATGTTATTGCTGCAACCTGCATGTTTTATAGCTTTTGTATATTTAGAAGGCCGTGCTTTATTAAAATAAATTGTGAAGAGGCTTAACTCATTATGGAATTTTCTAGTGTCTAAAATGAAAGATCGTCAATGTATTGTAGGGATTTAGGAATTGTTGGAGAAAGAGCATAATACTGTTGCAGCAGAAATAGGGTGTTAACTATTTATTGAGGCCCCTGATGTATCTCAATGTACAATTTATCATTGTCCTGTGATTTGAGGAGTTCTCTCAAGTTGTTATAAACCTTAGGTATAATAAGAGGGCTTGGTTCATGGTGCTAAGGGCATTTGGGTTAGTAGAAGAGGGAGTAGTGACCATTGCTACTATTAGGAAAAAGAACTAATTCACCTTTTCTAAATATCCAGACTCCAGATCTTTACCTGTACTTGTCTCTCCTGCCTTTCCTTTTTCTTTCCTTCTACTTGCTACTGCCACATGCACTCTCAGATTAATTCTTTACTGGATGTCTAGCCAAATTATAGGTGTATGTTTTTGATGTGCAAAAGAGAGGGTGCTTCTGGTATTTTTCTAATACTCCTGTTATGTGGTTTTGCATGTTCAGCTTCTCTTATTTAACTTAGATTTCTGTTTGGATGTGTGCTTTTATCAATTTCTACATGTGCTCCAGCTTTAGAGACCTTGGTCATGAAGGGGTCAGAGAGGTGATTACAAGTTGTAAAATGACCTTACCAGTAACTATTTAAGCATAAGTAATGTTCTGAAATTGCCTAAAGCAAGAACTGCCAATTCAGAGCTGATTGTAATGAATCAGGTTCTTCTATACGAAATAATGTGATCAATTTCTCATTTCACTGAATAAATAAGCTGGAAGATGGGGAACTGTCTATGACCCACTGTTAACCTTTTTCCCTCATTATTCATATCAGACCTATGACATGCATATAAGAAATCTCTGGTTCAATTTTAGCTAATTATTTGTTAGAATTGAAGGCTCTGGGAAGTGTACAAGTACCCAGGGACCTTATGACATCTAATGAAAATAATTCTGAGGAAGCTGCCCAGTCCTCTGTGCTCTTTGTCTGGCTTTTATCATGTCCTGAAATGCTCTTTCTCAGCAGCAAAACCTGTGTGTAGGTGGGTGATGCTCCTCTTGGATGCATGATACTGTTAAAACTCAGTATATTTCAATTATTTTTGCAATGAGAACATCTCAGAGAACATTTGTATCACGCAGTGGAATAAATTCTGAATCTGTGTGTATTCTTCATTGATACTTAGCTATTTAATCTCTGAAGTGCTTTAGTGGAAAAACTAATTTTCATTAATTTGCTGCCTTTAGTTTTGTAACTAGCTGGAAAAAAAATGCAAAATTGTTAGCTAGTGTTGAATACTATTCACTTCACATGAGATTTTTGATGTGATTTAACAATATTTTTAAACTTGACCTGATTTTCAGTACAGTTTGAATCAGAACTGCAAATGATGTGGTTATGATAAAGTTTAATAGAGTTAGAAATAAAAGCATTTGTATAGAAATGTAGAAATTCATCTACAGTGCTGCTCATGGACATGGGGTTTCCAAAAGTGGGACTAATGGGATTTCTGTGCCATATTTCATGCACAAGCAATAATTTTTCATCGCAAGATCCCTAAGAAATTCCCCTTACCCATCTTGAAAGGGGAACCCAGTGAGGTTAAGCATCTTGCTACAGTTTACATAAGAGGTATGTGAATGCTGGGAACCTTCTAACTTTAACATACATCATTCCCCTAGCTCAAGGAGTGAAATACACCTCTGGGATTGAACAATGTTCACATCATAAAATAACTTTCAAGTTGTATTACTTCAGCCTAGAGAAGCCCCATGAGACTGCATCTGCCCAAGAAGCACATAATGGGAAGGAGAAAATCATCAAGGAAGTGGAGAGTGAGATTAGAAAGTCTGAATAAAAGAAAACCCCACTCTCTTTTTGATGTTTAAAACTGTAGAGCTGTTGAATAATCAAAAAGTGTGTTGTATATAAAGGATGGTAAGAGAATTTAACTTCATATATTAAGGTCTCATGGGGGAAAAAAAGAAAAGGCTACTAATCTCACAGATAAAACATTTCTACTTACTGATGGAATAACTACCAGAAAAACAGGATTTAAAATTAGTTGGTAAAATATGAACTGTTTCATTAATAATTTAAAAATTTTTGTCTTTCTAGAAATCCAGCATGTTTTCTGAAGTATGATGATGATGTGATACAACTTTACATAATTGGCAATGTCTGTAGTTACTGCTACAACTCCCATTGACCTGTTTTTAAAATTCTAATGAACAGTACCTTTTAATTTACCTAAATTTAAAATGGGTGTGACTGCAATGAAATTTATTTCTTCAGTGCTGTAAGTGTAGATGATCATTTTGTCCAGAGTTAATAGCTTGATATTTGAGGTATAAATATTAAAAGTAAACTAATGATGCCTTTCAGCTGTGAAATAACTGGATGAACAAAGGAAATTACATGATAATTAGTAGCCAGTAATCTCCTAAGAAATCTATAAATTGATAATATTAATCAAGGATGAGAATTTAATACATGTCAGGAAAATAATTAGCAAGTTCAGGGTAGAAATAGACCCTAACTGTTTTAGTGTCTGATTTTTATTTTTTAAGTTAATAATGAAATCCATGGTAAATTGGATAAAGTAAAGGATTTCATATTGGAACTTCAAATTCCTCTTCTGTATCCTGTTCAAGTGAGAATGTCAGAGTTCAAGGATTGGCAATTCAGTCTCCCCTGGTAAAGATAATGTTTTCAATTGAAATGGGATGACTGCTCTTATCTCCTGGGTGGCTACAGGTTTTCCTAGCATGAGAATAGTAATCTAGCAGGAAAGGACCCCTGTTGCATTCTGTTGTGGAGAAAGCTTTTAATAATATCTCCTTCTTCGTAATAACTGTATTTTTTACCATGCCTGGGCAAAGAGTTCAGTTCTCAATCCAATTCTTTCCTGCCTTTCTGTATGATAATTACCTACATTTGTTACAGTTTGGCCTTTCTACAACTTTTTTCCTCCTTTTCTGTTTTTATTTTTTCTCCCATCCTTATACCACAACAACCAAATCAGGAACATTATATCAGCAAGAGAATTGTTTCCCTTTCTTTATGTTTTTTTCATACCTGTTGAACCTGACATATCCTCAAAGAGGCTGGAGAATTGATTTGACTGTGAAGTCAGCCTCCCAGGCCAGCAGATGTGAACTTCTAAAGGGGATGGGGAAGGCTGAATATTTTCCACAGAAAATATTTAGAGCCTTATATTTATGAAGGGCTTACACACAACTAATTGCGTTAGCCATTGGTAGTAAGAAGAGGAGTGAAAATGAAGTGAGCCCTCTTCAGAAAGCTTGATGCTGCTACTGCATGTATTTTCAAAAGTGTGCAAGGAATCTTTAGAGGCAACATCAGTGATGATGCCCCTAATGCCTGGAGTGATAGACTCTGTTTGACTTCTAACTTTTCTCTACTTTTCACACAGGTGAAAGTAACTTTACAAGTCTTGAGGCAGCAGAGATTCAGGCCAATGAAATTATGGCCTTGATGGAATTTCTATAGCTTAGCTAAGAAGCCCTCAGTGCATGAGTTTATCAAAAAATTGGTGTCAGTCTCCTGGATGCACCCAATGCCACCAGGCACAGTTAAAATGAAGTTAGTGAGAAGACAAATGAAGGCTGCCCTCCTTTCAGCTAAGTCTGTCCATGCTCTTCCTTGACCCTGGGGCTAGTGATGGCTGACTAGAATCTCAATGGCTATTTTCTACAGACAATTTCAGTGTCTGAGCTCATTAATCAATTTCTGTTCAGCAGAATCAGTTTGTGGAAAACTTGCAAAGGTTACTTAATCCAGAGGGAGCGTGTACTGTTACAGAGAACACTTTTCAGCCACAGTATTAAAATTTCCCAAATCTCCATCTTGTATCACATTTTCCACGTCCTTATCAATTACTGATAGCAAAGAATAAATCAAGGCTTTTGCTACAACACAGTTGTTTGTGGAAATATTAGGAAAATATAGCTACTGCCTTCTTTCCTTAAGTTCTTTGGAGTCATGGCATCATATAAACTGTCACATCTCTTAACCCCTTGGCTCCAGCATGAAACAGGAAATGAGGGCACTGAAATAGTAAAAAATGAATAGAGGCTTTTCTTTAACTCTCTCCAGTAATATCAGTTGTCACCCAGTCTAAGAACTGGATTTGAAAGCAATTTGTAGAAACTTCCAATCTGTTAAAGTCCTTGCAAGGTTAATCCTCCCAAACACCTGGCACAGGACTAGAGTGACTCAGAGGAATTCCCTTGACTCAGTATCCTTGCACAAGTGTGGAGCTGGACACACAGGAAGGGGAATGACTTGTGGGAATTAGGAGTGCTTTAATGCTGAAGAAATTGGCTTAGTGCTTTCAATATGAAAGAATAAAATCATGCTTTATTTTTTAAATATGGTAAAAATATTTTTAAAGCAAGCTTTCAAATATTTAGGCTTAATCTACATTGTCCACTCCATGCATGAGATGATTAGCTGCCTATGGCAATATCCTGGCAAACTGCCTCTCTGAAGGAGGCACAATGCCAGCATTTGGTTTAATTAAAAGGCACAGTGCAGTTAGTGGATTCATTTTGTGCTCAATGTGGTTTTTTTTCTTTGAGGTATGTTAATTAATTTTTAAAATTTTTAAAATGTTTTCCACTGTTTTCCTTGAGTGTGTTTTCTCCTGTGCTTTTAATGAATTCGTGTCTTGAACTTCTGCTGGAGATGCTGAACTACTTTTTGATCTCTCTTGAGTAACTATGGACAGTGTAGGGAAGCAATGTGGCATCTTTGTACTGTAATGATCTAACCAGGAAATAAGGTAGAGTAGATGTCACAGCCAACCTTTTAATTGCAGGCATGAATAGACCAAGAAACTAAGATCAGCTTGGTCTTTAATTCTATTTTTCTTACTGAAGAAAGCAATTCTTTCTTTTACTCAATTTTTTCTCAAATTAAAATGTTTCTTGAGGCTGATAACTTTTCTTTTGTGTTGCTGCTCAGCAACTTAGGTGATACAAGAGGTTAGTCCTCAGTTTTGAGGTCTCCACAAGATGGCCAATTCATGCAGGTGGGATCCAGCTTGAGGTCTCCATGGGAGATATTGTATGATACTATTTTGCAAAAGTTAACAACTGCCAGAGAACATGTCCCTCCAAAGTATCTGCTCAGTGTGGGGAGTGTGAGGAAAGGAAGGATGTTTCTGTACTGTTAATTGGGATGACAGGTAGGAGATAATTCAATGGTTGATTAACAATGAGTTTGAACTACCTAAGAGAAGAATCCTTGGAATTAACAAAAACTTCCATGCCCTTGTTTGATTTCCATAAGCTTCATTTTTCTGGCATTTTCTGACATTTCTTTACCTACCCAGCTAATTTTGCCATCATTCATCTTTGTTAGTGGGAAATAATTATTTGTTGAATCTTTGAAACATGTTAGTTAGCAGCAATCTTAAATCCATCTAAGTCCAAAAATTCCTTCCATACTTTCAGTTTCTACGGTGTGCTGATGAATTCCATAAAAATTAATAACAATTGGCTGGTACAGAAGCTGATGTATTGTAGTCCAGAAGACTATTTTTCACGGCAAAACTTTACAAGTAAAATTCTGCAGCTCTTTGCAGAGATAGGCGTGGATGAGTGGATTGTAACTGCTACTTCTCCAATTGGTTCTGGAGGCATTAGCTCACAGGCTCATTGTGACTCTTTCCCACACATGGGAGCAATGATCTTGTTGCATCTGCATTGCTGGAGATACTGAAGCGAGCTGACTTTGTGAGAGTTTCCTGAGTTTAAATTCCTTCACTGTAAAGCAATATCCTAAGTTACATGCTACTCAATGACAGAGGGAAAAGGAAAGAAATGACTGGGAGATGTAGAACAATTTGACATTTTGCCACTGCCTTGATAAACTTACCAAGTGTGTTCCATGGCTCTCTCTGTGCCATCTCCTCCTAAAGATCCTGCTTGTGATGTTTATGCAGTTTCCTGTAGTAGTAACAGTTCTACTTTCTTTTTTCTTCTAATCCTTGCCCTATTTTGAGCAAAGTGGTGTTGATACAGAGGATGCCATTAGTGGACCCTTAACCTGTTCCTATTTTCACCAAGATTTTGCTGCAAGAAGAAAGATTAGTGTTTGGTAATTGGTTCTTGTGTGTCAGTGCATGTTTAAAGCAGGCCAATAACCATCAAAACATCCTATATCAGCTTTTTCTGGAGGGAATCAAGGTCTCAGGTCTCCCCATACTTGTTGCATCACTCTTCTGCATAAAACAAGAGAGTTATACCACAGGCAGGCTGAAAATTGGCTTTTAATGATTGATGCTACTTGTGTGGAATGAGGATGATGTGCTGAATGTGGAAGTGTTTAAGAGCATCACTAGAAATGCTGAACAATCAGAAACACATCACTGATATAAATATTTCAGTCCTACTTATTGAGACTGTAAGTTCTGAAATTACATTACCTTGGGATGTAGATACCCCATTCAATGGCAGCAATTAATGATAAAAACAGAAGAAGCAGCTAAGAAACCAGATTAAAAGCCATCTGTTTCTATCAATTTATATGGCTTTACCCTGTGAATGTGAGACTGATGCTTTGCCAGCAGGGGTTGTGTAGCTGGATGCACTAAACACTATATGGATTGCATTGATAGCAATATTAAATTCATTTTTTTATCGATACCAATATTAAAGGTATTTGCTCCATCAGTTTTTAGAACTCACTGAAGACACCATCATATTTTTAAATTCCTGTAGGTATTTGCAAAGAGAAGTCTTACCTTTGCTCTCAGAAGTAGGATGCACTATAAAGCATCCTCCTTTAGTGTGAGCCTGGCACATATGCCAAAAACACTGCATGTTTATATTTGGGGTGTCCACCCCTCTCTAAATTGAACTGATTCTTGCAAACAGGATCATACTACAGGACATAAACTGGAATTTGGCAGTTAATTTCTGTCTTTGCAATATATATCTGGCATGAAAAATCCTGCATACATGGGGAATGTATATTAAGTTTCCATCCCAAACCTTGTACTGCAGAGGGGAACTTCTTACAAACTTTCTTAAGATGTAAAGTTGCCCAAAGATTTCCTTCTCAAATCAATGAACAGAATCTCCTGATTGCATTTCTGTCCCGTGCCTTACTGCAAACTGAAATGAATAAAAAATGGGAGAGAAAAATTTGACCCACAGTATTGCCATGCAAAGTTCTGGAGGGCAGAATAAAAGGGGATAAAACCCAAATATTCCAGCCATGGGGGCATCTGCACAAAAGCTCTTCAGCAAAGAATTCCCAGGTGGTGACTTGGACTAAGAGAGAGGCTGCTGGTCCTGGATTTGGTTGTCTGGGGTCTGCTTGATATCTGGTCTGTTTCCTCTCTGGAGGTGTTCTCTACCTCCTGGAATTGTAAATTATAACAAAGTTATAACAAAGTTATAACAAAGTTATAATTGTAAGTAATAACAAAGTTATAATTGTAAGTTATAACAAAGTTATAACAAAGTTTAAGTTGTAAGTTATAACAAAGTATAACTTTTACCTGTGATTCTCTAAATGTAAACACAAATACAACTTGTTTCCATATGTACTACATAGTATTACTTGTAGATTGCTAGCCTTGTCCCTGTTTGAGTGCCAGCTTTCTGAAAAAGCAGGTCTTGCTCTAATGTTTTTGCCCTTCTGTACAACACAATTGC
>VZTY01018980.1:55148-80982 GCA_013400935.1 Turnix velox
TTTGAATGTCTCCAGAGGAGATTCCACACCCTCTCTGAGCAGCCTGTGCTTAACATGGACCTTCTGATAGGGCCAGTGAGTTCCTCTGTCCCTTCCTCATTATTGTTTAACAAATCTTTTTTCTTTTTCTCTTTATTTCTTGATCCCTCACAATGCATTGCTCCCTTCTCCTGTCAGCTGGCTGCCTCAGCTGCTCCATTGATTTCTCAGGAACTCTGGTACTCCTGTTATCACAGTGGGAGGCAGAGTAGCTCAGAGATGAGCAAACTGGCAGCCTGACAAACACAGGAGTGAATCCCAGAGTCACAAGAAACAACCCTGAACTTGTTCATTTGCTCCCTTCTCTCTCTCAACCTTACTGGGAATGGTAGATTGGCAATCTGATCCTTTTAGTAATAGAAACAGCTCTAATGTTCACTGACATTCTGCTTTTGGTTCTTCAGGGCTAGGGTTCTGACCAAGCTATGAAAGCCACAGATCATACTTGTCACTGCAAAGAGTCCCCAGGTCTGTTACACTGTACACTTCTGAATGTCTCATCACTACAGGATCACAGTAGGTGAAACCTAATACATAAAATTTGAGAGGTACTTAAGAATCAGGATAGAGTAGAGCAAGGAAGGTTGTGAGAGCAGATTTTGAAAAAGGTTGTGATGAATTGCATCTCCCTTTTTTTTCCAGTTTGTTTTCTGATCATCATTTGTGCTTTACAGAACAAAAGGCATGGCAAGAATGAATTCAGGCATGTTAAAACGATTTTACATACCTATGTATGTTTGCATCTACTAGCACATGGAAGGAAAAGGTGGCAGAGATAAGCAGTTTAATAGATAAAACTGCATTTGTTTCGACTTTCATTTATGGTTAGTATTGCAGATCCATGTTCATGCTAAAGATCAGGATCTCAGTAGCTCTTGTTTTGACAACTTTCAAGAGCAGCAGCTGAATTTTTTTTAAATTCTGACTTTAATGTACAGCATCATGGACGTGCACTGCAGTGATTGTAGGGAAAGTAAGCTCAAAGCTTTTATAGCCAGTGATGTCTGGTTGCCCAGAAGTATCACTTCATATTCTCACTTCTCTCTCCCCATACTGCGTTCTTGGAGACAAACTGGATTATCCACTTACTCATAAGGAGATTGGAAGCAGTGAAAAATCATTTGTTGTATGACATACTCTAGTTTATGATAAAAACAGATCACAATAGTGTCATTGTTCTTTTCCCAGGAAGATCAGTGACTGTTTTGCAAGAGTTATTTTTATGATTAGCATTTTTGCTTGTGTCTATCCAGCAGCTCAATGGCAGAACCAGAAATAACTGATTCATCATCCTGTGCATTAGTGGGAAAACTCTGAGCCAAAGTGAGTTGTGAGTTCAAAATCTGAATGCAGATCAAAATTTTGCATTTGTTTTCCCTTTTTCAGTGTGGGCTCAGTCAGATCTTGAAACACCCCATCTAGGTCATAAACATCTCAGCCTGAGGATTTCATTGATGTATTTTCTTAACAAAGGTACCTTCAGAATGGCAGAAAAAATGAATGCCATTAGCTTAAGGCTCTTCATAAGGAGATGTAGGAATGAGATATGCTAAAAGGTAAGAAGTTACACAGTTATAAATGTCCTTGAAATAACCATGAATATTGCATAAGTGGTATTAGTAACAGCCTAAGTATATTTCCATAGGTGTTTATTTATATTTACATATTAATTAGCAGATACCTAAGATATTATGTTACTAGAAAGTCTGTGGTGTTCATGTTTTATTGACAGACTATTGTGTCCAAAAAAAGTTAGCAGACGTGGAAAATTGATTTGCATGGGATTATAGTAGGATGTGGGATTTCTCATTTCACTAAAAGTTTGATTCTTTGCAGTTTTCATCAGTGTTACTAAAGAGGAGGTAGTACTTTTAGTTAACACTAGGGTTCAGGCCACTTCCAGCTGAGACAATTTGTTATTTCTGTTAGCTCTATATGATAAAACCTGTTTCTAAAAAAAAAAAGTAATTGAATAGTCCTCTGTTTATGTTATTTCCTTAAGGCAATGTAAGAAAGATAATTTGTATTTTAGTATCATTTATTTTTGTGGTATTCCTTCTATAACTGCATCTAAAATCATCTAGTTTTCCCAAAAATGCATTGTAAAGTGGAACTGGCATGTATGAAAAGTGTAGGAAACTGCACCTTAATCCACTGGATATGTTTTGAGGGCAAATAAAATTAACTGTATGGCCTGTCCCATATGGTCACCGAGGTCATGTTGTTTAGCACTAGAGCCTGTGTAAATATTTGTCTCCCAAGCTAATGCCACCACATGTAACTTGAGAAATTGTGACCTGGATTCATCCAGTTACTCTACAATAGCAGAATCTCCAACTATGGTGGCAGATGAAGCTTAACAGAAGTTAAAAGGAAGCTTTTCAGACTTATTCTAATCAATATTTAGCACTGCACATTCAGTATTATCTAGTAACAAATGATAATACTAATGTTGCTTGCTTACCTTCATGCACTTATTTTACTCCATTTTATCATATTCATATGTAATAAAGAAGAAAAAAACCCCACATTTTTCAAAGCTCCTCAGGGGCTAGAAAAATTACCTTGTTTTATATTTTTTATTCTCTTTAGCTAAAAGTCACCAGCAACAGGCATGTCTCTAGCCCAGAAAACAAATTACATTTTTTTATTTTAATTATAAATTAAGCAATCTGTAAGGATTGCATTGGAAGCATATGAATAGAACTATCCATCTGTGTCCAGTCCTCTAAAATAATGATTTGAAATTGCCTTAGAATCCTATTTTGTAAAACCAGAGCTATAGAAGGGATTTTTCAAAACTTAATCAAATGCAGATTCTTTTTTGAAATCTATCCAAATCTGAAACTTTTGACCCCAAATATCTGCAGGAGGAGATCAGGTTTTGAGGGAAATGGTGGTAAAACCTGACTGCAAATTTTTTTAAATTAATTAATTAGTTTTGAAGTCTGTAAGAGTGAAGTTACAAATTTTCAAAGATGAAGATATCTGTGAGTCAGAGAAATTGGACAAAGTTGTCCAATTAGACTAATTGTCTAAGTTAGTATACAGAAATGCTAACCTAAATTGTTTTAGGAACAGCTCCTGCTTTAATTCTGCAATGAGAGGAAAGGTGGTTTGAAGAATATGATTTACTAAACCTTGGGATATTAAGATGGAAAAAAGTCAAGAAACTGATAGTCCATGCACTGACTCCTGTGTAACAATCTCATCCTGACACTGTAACAAAGAGAGGAATGAGCATAAAGAGATGGTTGGGTTTTAAGGGGCTTTTTTTTGTTTGTTGATCACAGTTGTCTTTATTATCTTTTACACTATAATACAATATATTTTCTATTGCTTTTCATGTAGTATATTGGCCAAAATATCATTGTGAAATCTGAGCAGCATGCTCTAGATAGGTGGAAGAATGAGTGATGGAGCAAACATGATGGCAGTCTTCACTCATCTTTCCCAGGATCATCTGCTTTTGCAAGTTTTAGTCTGGTAACACAGCTGCAAAACACAAGTGCTCTGAAGGGACAGGGATGATGGTTTGCTTTACAGTCTTTTAGTTTATTTAGAAAACTAAAATAACACTTGCTGTGCAGTCAACTTTGCTGGACAGATAAACAATAGAGACAATTTCATATGATGAATATAGACAGAAGAGGTTAGCTGCAACCCCTGAGTGATGGAGCTTGTCATATTCCCTTCTTCAGTAATGCACAAGGTTAGAAATCAATGTCTTAATCATAGGCAGCTCTGGGCAATTCAGATATATCACACACAAACAGGTTTCTAATTACATTTAAGAAATACATATCATACATATATAAACTGACATAAATATCAGAGTGGTGTTGCTAGCTGTCAAAATGGATAAGTATAATTCCCCCAGTGGCCCTTGACAGGTTCAATACCTGCTACAGAGGTGCTATGAACAGCATTATACGGCTGATTGAGTTATGACAGCTCTAACCCAACAGGGAAGCCAGGCAGGAAAGGAATAGCCTGGGCTGCAGACAAATGATGATAAAGTGATCACTTTAAAGAACAATCTCCATAATATTTCATGCTTGCTGCACGGTGTAAAGGCAGCCTTGACTGCGGGGCTAACTGCTCTATCAATTGATTTGATTCACTGCTGCAGCTACTCCCAGTCATAATATTTCAAATAAATGGTACCATGGATAGAAATAATATCTGCATCAATATTAACCCTGAAAGGACTAATGGACGCAAGCTATAATTTTCTGGACACCCTAATAATGCATTTTGACTGGGCTTGGCCTGGGATGATTTTTCTTTCTTTTTTTATTGTTTATTTAAACTTTCCTTTATGGCCATGGAAAAGCTCTGCAGCTCACAGCCTCCTTCACAGCCCCAAAACTAGATTTTTTTAAATGTTATGTTCAAGTGTTTGTTTAGACTGAATATCTTGTATTAAAATTACATTAAATATCTTTGAGAAAAGCCATGCTAGACAGTTTTTGCATGTGCGTGTTATACATGGTGTATGTGTGCATACACAAAGAGATTTTGTCATTCAAACTCTTTGCTAAGATTCATTTAAAATTAACAGAAAGGAGCTTAACATTAATTATACATGAGAATGGAGTCAACAAAGTATTTTCTGGAAACACAAGGAACCAGTAAATCCTAGTGATTACACAGGATGTTGAGATTCTTTTTGTTTAGAAATAGTAAGTACTGGATGAGACAGGCTTAACGTGTAAGTAGTGCAAGTGAATTTATGGGTTCATAATCTTAAATCTCATTTCTATTTTCCATGCAGTTTTTCACATTCTCTGCAACATAATGGATGTTTATTCTGTTCTTTCATTCACAACACCGTGTTGACATTAAAGTCCCTTTTAAAGATCTGCAGTGCTTATTGTGAATCAAGTTGACAGGTATAAATTGTATAATTTTATTATTGTTTTTCTTCTTTCACTACTCTCTGCCTACTTCACATCTTTGGATTGTGCATTTTTTAAGGTCAGAGTCAAGTCTTCAGAAACTGTGTGTTAACAAGTAGTGTGATTTGGTTTAGAGAACTCTTTCTCTGGTTATTGGTTTGTATCTGCATAAAGATTGTCCTTACCAGTCTTGGTGCTTTTTCTTATTAATTTTCTTATTAATCTCTTATTAATCAGAGCAGGAGATGCTTTAGGTTCAAATCTCATGAGGCTGGTTTATATTTAAAACTTAAGAGGTTTTTTATGGACAGTCCTTAGTGGATGCTCCAACTGCAACACTTCACCAAGCTCTGAAGTAGTCTCAAACAGGATTCAAAGGACTTCATATTTTTCCAGAAAATATGGGGCTTATTTGTATTTCTTAGGATGCAGAGTAAAGCCTGAGTGTTCTGACTGGATTTGGAAGGCTGTCTTGAATCTAAAATTGATATTGAAAAATGTGGAATGTTGCCATTGATCTAATTCTCCTTTTCCTACAAGTTTGATATGTCACAAACACACAGTGGTTTCCTTCAATCCAGACCTGAGGAAACAAGTGAGTTCTGTCAAGTTTGCTGCTTGCTAGCATGCTGACTCATAGATCAATATGAAATGAAGCATAAATTTTGTTCANTTGCTGACTTATAGATCAATATCAAATTTTACCAGAAATGAAGCATAAATTTTGTTCAATATTTTATTCAGAACCTATGCCAAGAATACAGGTTGCCTCTATGTTGGCACCATGTACTCACTGCTCAAAATCCTGCAGCATCCCTAGTCTGAAGCCTCACAGATTTACTTCTCCCTTCTTTGAAGTGTAGTACTGTCACCATCTAATGTTTCTCCATCAATGTTCAATGTGTCACAGTTAAAGCAGAGCTATAAACCTTTTTTAAAAGCTGTTTACAACAAGTTTTCAGCTTTTCTGTTGTTGTCATCTGCACTGTCCAAATTCCTGATCGTGTCACTTACTGTCACCATTCCTTAGCTCAGTCCCAGCCATGAAATAGTCTTGTTGGTTATTGGAGAATCATTTCAAAATATTATTTCTTCAGAAATTTCTGAAGGAGATTCTGTCCTGTCCTGCAGCATAAACTCTTTTCCTTATTCTCATCATCCTCTGTTGCTTATTGCATACTAAACTTTGCTTGAATTATGATACTGCTTCTCTTGCATACAAGCAGAAACCTTTCAGAAAGCCCACACAGCCTTGTGTACTTAGACTATTTCTTTTCCTCCTCCTTTGTTTTTCTTCCATTATTTCCATCACACTCATAGTAAAATCCTTGTTTTCATGTTCACTCCTTCCTTTCCTATAATCTGTCATCCTCTTAGTATCAAGACATCATATGCCTCACCAGCCTTGATGAGTGACTAATCTCCACCTCCTACTTCTTGCTTTTCCTATGAGCATTTTTCCCCTGTCACTCTTAGGATCACAGGGAGCTTGCCAGGAACATTTGCAAGGTAATCCAGTGTTGTTTTTAAAGTCCTACTAAAATTGTAATTCAAATTTTTAATGCAAAAGACTCACAGTGAAGCTCCTGGCTTGAAATCTTACCAAAGTGAAGTTTTCAATTTAGGAGTGTTCTATTTCTTGTGTCTCTATCTTTGAATTTGTTCCATTTCTCCAATCTGTCTGTATCTTTTTTATTCTTGGATGATAAGTTGTTTGTGGTGAAGCTTATCTTTTCCAGAGTTGACACCAAACTCAGAAGCACTGTAGCAATATGAGTAATTAAGACAGTAACAATAGTAACAATGACACTATTATGTGTAACTTCTACACCAGAAATAGCTGAGAGTGTAATGTAATTAATACAGCCAGACTAAACTTCAAGGGATGAAAAAGTAATTTCTTTTCTTTTTAAATATTAATTATTTAGGTCATCTAACTCCCATAGTATAGCCTGAGACTTAATACCAGTTTGAGATGTGACAACACAAAACACAGCTAGCAATGTGCTTTTTAAGACTGATAAATTACAGAGTTGCATCAATTTTCCAGCTAATGTAGATGAAGTATACATGATGATAACTGCAATGTATCCCTTTACAGTATTGTAAATGGGGAGGTGGAAAAACCCTCTATATTTTACAGGCCAAAGAGAATCACGGGAGCAGCTCTAAAGATTAATTCCTTGTGTCTAGTTTAAAACAATATTAAATTAGCTTGTGTGAGCTGCTGTTAGCAGATGCACTATTACATTATGCATGATTCTTGACTGCTTGTAGCATGAACAAACTGCACAGTGTTCCATTAGTGATTTTCAATGCTGTGCTAAGCTTTAAGTCACATAGACAGACTGGGTTTATTTTGTGGATGTGTTTTCCAGGCAATTTCACAACCTACCTGATCACTGTTATTGATTGACTGGGTTTGAAATGGATAAAAGAATTAACCTGTGTAAGTGTAGCAGAATGGGGTGTATACTGTATCCTATATACTTAGGAAAATCAATAGTACTCTAATGTGGAAAATTTAACCAGACAAGGCAAAAATATCATCCCACCTGCATCAATCTGCACTCTTCCCATGGTATAAAATGTATAAAATGCATGTGCTTAGATGCTTTTCATGTGCTTTTCCCTTGAACACTTCATGCAGTTCTTTCTAACATTATGGATGCACCCACATTTTTAGATTACTCTAAAATAATCTTAGGAACTTCTGGAGGGCTAGAATTTTCTCTTCTTGCTCCCACTTTCGAAGAGAAATGGAGGCAGCTACACACATCTAGAAATTTCCATTTCATTTTTCAAGGTGAATGCACATTCCTGTTTCCTGTGTCTTGCAATCTGACTGACCATCTTGTCTAGAACCTCTGCTAGTTCTGCAGGTTTCTGTTTTCACATCCATTGTGTCTTGACCCACTATTTTTGATTCTCAGCAGTCTCTTATCTCCTGGTTGTGACATTTTCTCACCCTCTTCTAAAATATATGAGGAGGAGATGTGGGCACACTCATTCTTGGTGCCTTTGTCTCATCACATCCACTTTTCATGCTCACCAAATAAACCAAACTTCTTTTAGTATTGCAGTTAATCTTTTTGTGTGTGAAAAAGTGCAATGTTCTATTTGAAATCTTTACCAGAAACACTACTGAAGCTGTCATCAGAGTTGTCATTTATCCTTAAAACTCAGCTAGTGATATTTTTGACAGTTATTTTCAGGAAATGAGCTTTTATCACAGCTTTGGTTGTATTATCCTTGATCCTCCAGCAGCAAGAGAAGGCTAAGCATGCCAAACCTCTGGTTTCCTGGGAGTTCCAGATTTCTTGGACAACTCCTTTTCCTTCTTGGCTAACTTTTCCTATTCACAAACTCCTCTAAGGAAAAAAACCACCCAGAATGACATTTCTGCTTCTTCTTTCAAAGAATCCTGAGAGGCTTAAGGCAATCTAAAGGAAGAAGTACCAACTCTGCTTCGGTTGTGCTGATCCCTTAAGATGGGAAAGAAAAAAGACAAAGGAGGAGGCTGCCATGTATGTTCAGGATGTACTTCTAGTATGAAATTTTATCAAAATCAATTCTTGTTTTCATAGACATTCAAAGCACAGGTGTCCTTTCTTTCTTTTGAAAGTTAGAAATTTCTGAATTTTGTTCTATTTTGGAATGAACGTTGCTGTGAATAAATTCATCAGTGTATTGTATCAGGAGGTTGGTTACAGGAAACCAACTTGGTGAACTTGATGCAGTTGTTCTCTTTTGCACAAGAGCTGTGCCCAAACTCACAGTCTCTCTTTGCAAACACTATGTTGTATAATTTTACAGTGACTTTGCACACAGCTTATAGAATATTTGGTTTGGTTGTAGCTGTCTGAGCCAGCAGCTTGGAAATTCATTACTATTTTAGCACTGATGGTCACTTCTTCTATGTCCTTAGTCTCTGTAAAACAGGTTGTAAGAGTGGGAGCTCTTGTTGTGTGAGCTAGGGGCTTTAATGTGAACTAATAAAATTATACAAAACTCCACTTCTTGGAGTACTTCCAAATCCAACAAAGTTAAAAATCTGAGTTGGGGGCTTCATTTTGCTGTCTTTGTCCTGTTCCAAGGGACTTTTTAATAGGGTCCAGGATGGCAGGACTAGGAGTAATTGATGCAGATGGGAAGAGGTGAGATTTAGGTTGCCCAGAGAGGTTGTGGATGCCCCCTCTCTGGAGGTGTTCAAGACCAGGCTGGACAAGGCACTGGGCAGCCTGGTCTAGTGGGAGGTGTCCCTGCCTATGGCAGGGGGGGTGGAACTCGATGATCTTTAAGGTCCCTTCCAACCCAAACTATTCTATGATTCTATGATTCTAAGTTACTTGTAGAAGTTACTACATGGCTTTGAAATGCTGCTGTTATTGTTTAAAGAAACCAATAATTCAAGACCTGGTTTTCACTCAAGCCAAGGAACATAGAAATTAGAAAAAAACCTCAAATTAATCATGTGGCTTTTTATGTATGAACTCTTTCTGCTCCAATTCCAATCTCTGCCCAGACAGGATCAAGTTGAAGCTGGCTGGTGGTGTCTCTGCCTTACCCATACACACCAGCTCTGTGGAACTGTCACCAAATCCTGACAACAGCATGACATGGGGGAGTTAGCACTGTGCAGTGCTAACAGTAGGCTTCCCCCAAATACTAATATTGAGAAAAGGGTCAACAATATTCCAGTTGGGCATTTAAGGAGAGATGTTCAACCTCTAAGCAGTCAATGCCAACAATTAATTCCTCAGAAAACAAATACTTTGTATTAAAAAACTAACTATCCACATTCAGCTGAATGCAGTAGCCAGTGAATCAAAGACCCCTGAAGTTCTTTATTGCTGGGTGATGGGGGAGGGAAGGCCAAATATTGCTTGGCAAATTGCTGTTTGCTAGGGGCACTGTTACTAGTTGACACAATCATTGGTCAGCAAATTGGTCACATTATTGGTTAGTAAATCTGAGAGTGCAGAATTTATTGGTGAATTAGAGATGGCAGAATTATTGGTTGGTAAGAGAATTGCAGTGATTGGTTAACAAATTAGAGATGCTTGGTTTTGTCTGTGGATAAATCAAGGGCAGCCAGATATTGGAGGCCAAATTAAAGATGGTCATATTATTTATGTTGCTCTGGTGCATGTTGAAATCCCCCTTTTTCTGTTACAAAGAGGGGTAAACATTGTGAGGATCCCATTGTGCTTTTCCTGATTTATATTTAAATGTGGAGATTAGAGTTGAAGAATCTCTGTGCTTACATGAGAGGAAGCCTTTATGCATATTTTTGCTCTCAGGTTTTGTGCAGAGTGCCAGAGGATTCCTGAAATGGCTTGTATGAAATAAATGTGCTAGACTGCCAGAGCTAAAACCTGAAGTCTTTGCAATTGCAGCTTGAGGCTGATGCAGCACAGGCAGTGCGAGCTGCATTCAGCTGGCACCAGGAGGAGCTGTCGGTGTGGATCCCTCTCCTGAGAGGCTTCCTTGCTGTTGGCTGGGAGCTTCATTTGTCTGTGAACAGAGATCAACAAGAATAAGCATCAGCAATGCCTTCAGAGCAGTAATTTCTGTGAGATGTGGGGATTTCTGTGGGGATTTCTGTGGGGTCCAGAATGGCAGGACTAAGAATATCAGATGTTAACTGGAAGAGGGGAAATTCAGGCTGGATATAAGAAAGAAATTCTTCATGGTGAAACACTGGAACAGGTTGCCCAGAGAGGTTGTGGATGCCCCCTCTCTGGAGGTGTTTAAGGCCAGGCTGGACAAGGCACTGAGCAGCCTGATGTAGTGGGAGGTGTCCCTGCCTATGGCAGGGGGGTTGGAACTCGATGATCTTTAAGGTCCCTTCCAACCCAAACTATTCTATGATTCTATGGTTCTTAAACAAATGCTAAACTGCCATGGCTGAGTCAATATCCTAGCACTCTTACCATGTTGAGATAATTTTCACTGAAGAAGTACAGCTGAAATCACCATATTCTTGCTAGACAACTGTGAAAGCAGCATGTTTTTAACTCATTGACATCATAAATAGCACAAGCTTTCTCCTTGTACTGCAGAGGAAACTTTCTTGTTTTCTCATTTTTATGTTTTCAGTTGCCTCCCCTTTTTTGTGCACTCTTTCCTTTTCTATGCAGAACTGCAACTTAAAAGTGACCCAACTTTTGTATTCTGTGTTAGAGCAGTTCTGAAGAAAAAGTGTGTTTCAGTATCATCTGGAACCATGTGAGAAAAATTCTTTTCACGAAATGAAATTACCAATGCACAGAACATGATGATTAAGCAATTATTATTTTAGATTTTAACAGTGATTAAAATAATAGAATACTTGTTAAGAAAAGTATATGAGTGTTTATATTGCTGCTGAATTCTACAGTGGAGACTGTTGCTAATTAATCAGATTTACTTTTCCAAAGGGACACTTCATAATGCTTCAGACAGTGATGCAGATGGAGTCAGGGAGGATGTATTTTAGAACTTTAGGAAAGTCTTAAATTTTGAAACATTAAAATTTGCTTTTTATATGAACTCCTACAACAACAGTGCCCCTACCTTTCTTGTCTACTAATTCTGCCAAAAATGATGTGTTTATTTGGAAACAGTAAAGCATGCTTGACATTTTTATGACACGGCTAGGGGGAAAGTTTTGCAAACGTGAAGGGGGTGAGAAGGAATTTTTACTCTGCTAAAGTAGCAACATAATCACAAGACAGTTGAGTTTTATAAACCTCCTGAAATGAAATAACATGTATGCCTCCTGGATAGGTGCCTGCTTAGAATCCAAAAGTTAGGACCTGGAAAACACCAGAGTATTTCAGTAACACAATGATTGTTCAGTGATGAATCCATCTTGAACTGCTCATCTGGAGAGCTTTAGCCACAACCATCATAATTAATTAGAGATGGTTTAACTATTTCAGAAAAACATAATTATGAAGCTTCCCCTTACCCTGGATAGGTGCCTGCTTAATCTTCTCTCCAAAAATGAAATAATTCAGTCAGTATCAAACCTGTTCTGCTCTTGACTCTCAAGACTCCATAGTCTCACACTGCAAGGCACCTCAGCCTTGATTGTTGCCTACTTGAGGGGTTTTACAGGAATTAGCCCATCACCAACTTTTCAATCCATATTCAGATTTTCTCAGAATCTGGGATAGTGAACAAAGTTGTCTTCAGTTGCTATTCAAAGGCAGCATGAGATCTCAGAAAATGAGTGAGTGGACTTCACTGAATGATATATTATTCTGCATTCTGCAACTATTTGTCACTTTTATATAACCATTTAGACCTTCAGGTATAAGTTATGTTCCCTGAGGTTTTTTTTCTTGCTCCTGTGTTTGCAGGAGTATGCAAGTAATCACTAAAAATCTGAGGCGACGATCAAAGCCAGCAATAACAGCCAAGTAGGTGAAGTTTCAAATCCAGCTGCCTGAGAAGCAGAAAAGAAGAAATTTTTGTATTATTTGGTAGGAGTAAGAGGAAATGTCTTAGTGTGACATACATACTATGATCAGAAAATTATTTCTATAAATAAATAAATGTAAAAAAGGCATACATTATCCTTTTTGCCTGTTGCAGGTATTTGAAAAGCTAAATTCTATTCAAATTTTCTGTGAATAGACTATTCTCTGGTGTAGGAAGGAGGAGTTCTTCCCCAGATTCAAATACAATATTTTTCATCTTCCCTGTGAATTGCTTTTTCCTCTTCTTTTCTTTATAGGAATAAAAGGCCTTTCTGTTCTTTCAGCTGAGCGACCTCTGCCTTTTAGAGGGAAATGGAGTTTCTGCTCCACTCACCCATCACCACCACCTAGTGATGCTGCAATTTCCCTGCCTCATCTAGGTGAACAATTAGCAAAGGGGAGGGAGGAAGGAGGAGAGAAGTAAATGAGCACAATGTCATACTTTTTCCACAAAAGAGGGCAGAAGATTTGTGATCATAGGAAAAAGAACTTAAAATGTCTCTTGGGTAGAAACAGGGGCATTTTGTAGTATGGCAATGTGATCAAGAATGAATTTGGAAGTTCACTTTGAGATGTCTTAGGTAGCTTTGCAATTGCATACCAAATGTGTACACTCTATATATTCAGATTCACAGTGTCCAGCCTGCAGTAGCTTTCCCAGTCCTTTTAGGTGATTTATTTGCACAGCTGCTGGTTGGAATATCTCAATAACACTGGGAACAGAGGTTTTGGTTGTTTTTCTTAAGTATATTTTCAAACAGCATTCATTATAGGTGCATTCTTCAGTGTTTTCTGGACAGACTCAGATGAGTTTGAATTTTATAACTGGGTACTTGAGGATGTAGGATCTAGAAACTGTGTAGATGAAGGGCTAGTGAAGAGAAGGAGCTCTTAATCATGGGGTTATTCTGGGCAAAATTCAGTCCAACTGGTTGGGATTCATTGGCAGTTGCAGAATTTATTGACATATGTCCACACTGCTCACCAAAATGTATTCTCCATATTTATCCATAGATGTGGATAGATATGCTTTAAAAGGATGAAATATTTGGCAATACTTAAACAAGTATTCCTTCACATCTAAGAAATTCTTTGGTGTTAGTTTGTAGAAATGTCCTGCCTTTATTTATCCTATGGATTTCACTCTTTGTAGTTAGGAATTCCTAATTATTGGAAGTGATGTGTTTTGTTTGTTTTCATATACCTGTGCAGAGATGTTAAAAAAAAAGTTTTAAGATGCTTATGCACCATTTGAAACTATGCAAATATATTATAATTATCCTTTTAAAAAACTGGCTACTGAACTACTTTAGGCAGTGATGTACTTAGATTCCTGTAATCTCAGTGTTTTCATTAAATTGAATGCAATTACTTTCATTTTGTAAAGTAATATGTAAATTGAAGTGAAAGCCTTTGTAGGCTACTGTTTCTGTGATGCCCTAACCTTAAGTAGAAAGAAAACTGAGCCAACTGGTTGTTCTTGCCTTTATAAGAGTTCCTGTTGGCAGCAAACTGATGGAGCAAATTAATCTTTGTATTAATACTGAGGAAAGGGACTCAGAAGCCTAGGATGAATAAATCATTGCAGAGCTTGTTTGGATCTCTTGGCACCTTTGTTGTTATATTGTTGCTGGATAAAAAGACTTCTTTAAGTGTGAAAGGCTTGGATAACACATGTGGTTTATTGCAAAATTGTTTGCAATTTTGTGAGCAATTTGTGAGTGTTCTAACTGGAGGGAGAAAGCAATGGGGCAGGATAGGTTGAACACCTGTAGTTGTTCAGAAAATTCATAGCCTTTTGACCAGGCATGGCACACCTATTAGTTGATAATCATAAAAGACAGACATTTTCTCCTGTCCCAAAATACCCCATGTAATTTTTATCACTGAGATCAGCCAGTGATGCTTCCAGTCTAACTCTGGGGTATTGATTGACACTGCAAAGGAAGAAAAGTTGAATCATATTTATGTTGCACAGGTTCATCTCTGATCACTTCATTGGAATCTTTGGAGGCTAGAGGATGATTCATGTATTTTTTAATTTTTTTTCAATTGAGAAGCTGGTATTCCATTTATCTCTCCTTTGACTATTATCTCTGACTGTGCTGAAAGACAAAATCATATCCCAGGAGTAACTTCTTGCATAATTTCCTTCATAACCTACTGTTTTCTGGGCAGCTTTGAGGTTTTTATTCAGTCTGTTTGTGTCTGGAACTTTCTGGTCCATTTGTGGTAGTGCCCCTTCACTGATGTTTCACCAAACTTCTGTGCTCTCAAAGTCCCCCTCCACAACACAGCCTCAGAAATAGTTTTTGGCTAACAGCCCCCTTGGCCATTTCCAGATTCCATTCAGCTGCAGTTCACAGTGTGTTGGTTGTAGGATGGAGCCAAAACATGTCTCTGTGTGGATACTCTGGTGGCCAAGGTGAAGGAGCAGAGGCAAAGGCAGGGAATGAGCTGTGTGGGGCAACTCAGAGGTTCACAGGTCTTCTCACTCCTGTCCCCAGTAAACCTATGACTGATTTGATTTCTTTTCACTGGCCCCAAGTGAGCTTGCCTGTCCTCTGGAGTATGCACTTGAAAATTAATGGTGTGGGATTGCTCTCAGGGTGGGGTTTTCCTGATTCCAACAGCTTTAATTGCTGTTGCATGGCACAGTGGCTGAAGGCATTAGAGGAAGATTGTCATACAGTATTTTGCTACAATTTAGTCTCTTCTCTAGGCTGTTCTTTGACAGAAGAAGCCAGGCAATAACAGGCATATAAAAGATTTGGAAAATAATACATGCTGCCAACTAATAAGCATTTCACTCCCTCATGAGATGCACTGAAGTGTAGAAATTCAAGCTATATCACTATTTTTTAACTGGCAAAATTGCTGTTGAGACAGCTATATTCTCTCAATGCCTTTTATTCATAAAATGATATCTTTTTATAAACACAGATAATCTTTAATGTAATAGATACAATGTGCAGCAATTATTTTGGATAAATTTTAGCTGTTAAGTGGCACAAATCAAAGCTAAAAGAATATTGAAACAGAAGGAAAATGAAAAACAATGTGAAATGTCCACAGGCATTTTCTTTTTCAGTGAAATACTAGAATATCACTTTACCAGTTGGAACATAAATGGCATCATGTGAAAGCTCTCAACCTGTATATATGCTATGATAGATAGAAATGTAGTGTTTTGTGTCACCCAGTTGCTAGTAGGGAAAGAAACACTGTTTTTCATGTATTTGTGTTTCACCTAGTGCTTTTGGTTGGCAACATTTTCTATCTAAAAGCTCAAGCTGTGAGCAGTAATGCAACACCAGCAATAGAAGGGGAGAACAAGAGCCACTGAGCTGTGAATTTCCCAAGAAAGTACTAAGAATTTAACTATTTTTTTAAGCAAAGGAACAAGCCCTCCTGTTTGTGTGTAGATATGGAGTCTTATTTCCTTTGTACCTCTTTCCTTCTCCCACTGCCTCTGGCCCAGAAGTACAGTGGCTTAAGCAGTGACCTGATGCTTGTCTCAGTTTGTACAGGACAGATTATAAATAAAACCATACATCTAGTTCTCTTCAAATGCTTCCAAATTGAGTATGTATTAAAAATACTATTTTTAGAGTGACAGTTGAAAAGAATAAGCTGCTGCCACCCCCCTGCTAGCTTAGAGCATACCTTCACCACATGCTGAATGTAAACTTCACTTACTAGCATTTTTATAGTCCTCTTATGTATTTGGGCTTCTGACTTGAGCACTGCAATAAATAAATTACAAAAATACATGCTGATTGATATAAAAGAAAAGCTTCTGTCAGGTAGAGCCCTTGGGCACTTCATGTGTATTTACTATTTGGTGCTTGTAGATGGTGAAAGCTGGTTGTTGGCAGTGGGTAATGCTTGCCTTTTGCACTGCTCCATATGCTGATCACCTGCCCCTTTTTTTTTCTTCATGTGCCTCCATGGTTCTGTTTCATGAAACCCTACAAGGAAGTTCTACAAGGAAGTAAAGGCTGCAAGTTAGGACATGCACTTTGAAAACACCCCAGAAGGAGACCCACTTAAATGGAGCCTTAGTCTGCCCTAGGAAGGTCTGGAGCTTCTAAATTTGGACAGTAAAAAAGTGGAAGCCTACACTAGAAGGAAGGCTGATGTGTATAGAGTGTTAACTCTGTCAGGAAAGAGAAGACAAAGTCCTGCTCAATCTAAAGCCATGGAAAACCTTGAACTCTCAAGGAAAACTCAAGATTTTGATGCCAATAAAAAGAATCTGGAATTCTTCAGTGACTTGCAGGTGAGTATTATTGTAATAAAACAATCTTTCTGAATTCTGCACTTCCTTTCTGCATTTTCATGATGGATTCTTCCCAATCTGCTAGAGAAGATGTATGTCTCTGGTGATGTCAGCATGTTGTTTGCCGTGTCAGCCAAGTTGCATGAGCCTGGATCCCTGTAGAGGGGCCAAAGCTTAAAATAGGCATCTTTCATCTTAGGATTCCCTAATACCTGATGCTTGGTTCCACTTGCTACCAATTTACAAAGCAGAAGACTGGCCTAGTTTGTAATACTAACTATTATTAAATTGCATTTTGTGCCTGAGCCTAATTTTACCCTGATTTTACAGAACCATTGACCTTAATAGACTTATTCCAAATTTATAACAGGCATAACTGTGAGCAGAAGTAGGCCCAGTAACTGTCATGTAAAACAAAATTATTCCATCTTGTTAGACCACAATGCAGGCTGTGTGGCAGTTAGGCATGGACCAAATAAATTAATCTTTCAGATGATGAGTTACATGGCAACCTTGCATACTTGCAGTCAATTAAAATTTCCTGGCACATTTTCACAGGACAAGGGAGGTTTGTTACAAACTGTATCCAACAGAAATTATAGCTGGTATAATTGTATTTACTGAGCTAAATTTACCTTCGTGCTTATACTCAGGTAGTTATTCTTCACTCCATCTTTTAGAAAAGCCAAACAACCTTGTAGTGATTTTGATTCAGCTGTCAGTTGTATTAGCATCTAGAAGAGGCATGCATTAGAATTTCTGATACCTTGTGGTTCTTACCATTGGACTCCAAAGTGTCTTGAAAATCTAGAACTGGGACAAAAATGTCTGCTGTTTTAGTATTTAGGGGAAAATCCTGCTAATATAAAATACAATAGATAGGTTGAGACATCATCTTAATTATCTGCCTGTTATCTCTTAAAATATGTGTTTTAATTGGTCATGCCCCATTGGTTTTGTTATTCCTACCTATGTATATAAAACATTTTATGACGCTTTGGTCTTAAGAACAGGGACAAGCTATTGCATTTTTCCTGGTTTTTTCCTATGTTAGTTCTGAATTTGACCTAAAATAACTGATGCAAAAAAACCCCACCAGAATCCATCTTTTCAAGACCAGGCTGGATGTGGCTCTGAGCAACTTGATCTAGTACAAGAAGTCCTTTAGATGACCTTTGAAGGTCTCCTCCTGCCTTATGATTCTGTGATTTTTTAACTTCTTTCCCATAGTAATTAAGCATTTATAAGGACAGAGTGAAATTCATTTTCTTATTGTGACATGGGACATGTATTCCATTCCTGTGTAACACTGGAATTCCCCAGAGAGGTACAGAAGTAGTATTTAATATTAGTGATCTGAGCACTTGAAGCAGAAAAAGCTCCTTTGCAATGTCAGACCTTAAAGAGCTTAATTTTGATGAGAATACTCTTTTCACATTGGCTGTTTTTTATAAAATATTTCTGCCATTTTCCCCAAATGTTGGATTCCTGGATTCCTATCACTCATTATAATTTCTGCTGATATTATCTTTTGCATCTTTTACTCTGTAAAAGTCTGTCCTTTAATGTAAAGAATAACCTAACAATGAGAGCCTGGATGCAAAGGACTCCTCCTGTTAATCCACATGTTACAGAAACACAACTTTCTATGAAGATTGAAGCCCTAGTCTGTCGGATTAGAACCTGCCTGGGCTTCAGCCTAAAGAGAAAAATCTTCAGCCTAAGAAAGTGTGTTATACTATAATTTTCATTATTAGTGCTATATACTTAGTACTCAAAGGGCTTGGCTCTTGCTGTCATATAATGAACTAACTGGAGTTTGTTATTTCAGTTGAAGATGCTGACAACTCTTGAGAGCTTCTTGTATTTGCTGGCTGAAGTACTGCCAGCATGGCACATGCTTTGTTCCTTTTAGAAAAGGCATAGGGCAACAGCCAGTTGACAGTGGATAGATTTCTAATTATGTGGCATGCTCCCCATTTCACAGGCTCCTGGGTAGTTTCAGAGAAACATGAGGATGAACGTAAAACTCATCTTCCCTCCACACAATGACACCTTAGAGGATCTGAGAGAAAATTCCAGTCAAATCCACATGCTTTCAGGTAAGCTTCTTCTATAACTTCATTGTAAGAATGCGTGTTTTAGACAGAGTAAGCAATGATCTTGGTGCTTTATTGAGCAAAATATTTGTGAAACTTGAAGTTTTAAGAATCAGGTCAGAGTATGAGTAGTATCAGCTTATATCTATGGGCTTGTTCTTGCCCATATGTAGGACCCTACACTTGCCCTTGTTATATTTCATTGAATTTCTCCCTGCCCAACTCTCCAGCCTGTCCAGGTCTCTCTGGATGGCAGCACAGCCTTCTGGTGTGCCAGCCACACCTCCCACTTTGTGTCATCAGCAAATATGCTTTTACTTTGAAAGAGAAATTCAAAATTCTTTTCTGAGAGGCAATAAATTATTCCACAGGGCATATTAGTTCTGCCAGTAGACATACTTCAAAAGTTAAAAGCTACACAGTTGACTCTTGTTGAGCCACAAGCACTGCAGGGATTTTCTATTTCACAGGGTCAAAAAGATTATTGGTCCTCTCCCAAATCTGAAGGCCTTCCAGCCAGTGCCCTCAGGAATATCCCTTCTTCATCTCATTTGTTGGCATTTGTATGATTTTGCTTGGGAAGTTCATTACAACACTAGAATCTGATCTACTGAATATGATTAAATATTTTTTACTTGTCTCCATATAATGCATTTATAATTTTCCTGTGCAAAAAGAGTACCTTCAGAAAATACAAATATTTTAATGAAACCAACTTTCAGGTTAAATATTAGATGCTTCCTATCAACCTGTCTTTTCTAGACTTAGCTTTGCATGTTGTCTGCCCTACTAGCCTGCCCATCTAGTCATAGTACAAGCTCTCTGCAAGGCTTTTGTGCATTTGTGTAATCCAAAGGGATTCATATTATTGTATATTTCATTTTGTTAGCCTGGATACCTCAAAACTTGGGATTTGTAGGTATGTTGTCATTTGATTTATGCTGCAGAACATGCTCATACACATCTTGGTGAGGTTTTTCTTCTTCTTTGCAGAAGACAAATAAACCCATTTCACTTTCCCACAGCTCTGTGCTGCTCTTATGTCCAGGAGCACATTAATGCATTTAAGTGGTGCACAACATAATATTTTAACATTAACATTAGATGGTGTTTTATTGAAATGAGTAATCGAATATTTTCCATTGACTCATACACCACTATAGTTTCTTTTACTCTGCTAAATTCAGATGCAATTTAGGATGGAAAAACATACATTTTAGAATTGCACTCGGAGCATGTAGTATTAGTATGACTTTTCCATGGCATGACAGTGATATGTCAACAATCTATACATATTGATTTAGGCTGATGATAAACAATTTGATTAGGCTCTATCTATAGGCTGTCATTTCAATCACTGTCACTGGTCCAATAGAGTGGAAGGCAGCTAGCAGACACATATGGCAAGATTTCTCAAAATAAGAAACTCTGGCCTGATTAGAGCCCGAGATTCAGTGAATTGGACAAGACAGCTCAGCTGCCAGGTTATTAACTCCCTCAGAAAATACTCTGCCTTTTCCCTGGGGCCAGCCTGAATATTCTGATCCGGATCGATAAGCAATCTCCGGTGTGTACAAAATGCCAGCTAGAATAATTTGTCTGAGTGCAGTCTCCTTACAAAAGATAAAACACCTGCAGTATATGGCCTTCTATCCCTCCTCCCCCACCTTCCCTTTTTTAACTAATGACCCACAAAGAAGGAAGAAATAACTGGATCTATTCCATCATCAGGAAGGCTCTCTCAGGTTTGTTTTAATGATCACAATGGCCACCTTTCAATCTTATAAAAATGATGTCAGGCATGGTTTCCCTGTGGCACGTTTATGTAAGTAATGTGAACTGCAATGTAATGACAAGTATACAGATGTCATTGTAAGAGGGCCCTTGGCAAGAAGATAGCTCAGAATGTCAGAATTTTAATAAATAGCAGGCTGCTGGTGGGGTTCTTTTTGGTGCTTGTCTTTTATATTTGTAATATATGCTGTGATCTGTTGCACTGCCTGCTTGGGCCAGAGATTTTTGAAGTGTTTAGCAGCAAAGGATGCTTTAAAATAATTTGAAATGGAAGAATTTTTGTCCTGTCTGGTCCATGGACACCATTTTGTTTGTGGTGGTGGTAGATTGTAGACATGTATCTTGTACTTTATTTAGGTAAGTGCTAAAACACAGAACTTTCTTGTGGTTGAATTCAGAACCAGTCAGAGATATCTTAGACCTTGTCAAGAGGGAAAACCACTTCATGGGATGCCTCATCCTTCCCCCTTTTGTTTAGAAAGTGTAGCAGACTTGAGAGCCCTTGATTTAGTATCTCAGCACTGTCCCATTCTTCTAACTCCAGGTGAAATCCATTTGTAGAAGGAAATGGAAATAATATTAATATCAACAATCTTTACAAATATGAGACATTTAACACTTGCAAATCTGTCTTTGATAGAAGTGATAATAAAGCTTCTGGTTTTTTTATCTGGGTTAAGAATCCCAGGTGTTGATCCATGTCTTAAAGAGGAAGGGCATCAGTATCTTCTTCTTTATGTCTTGATGAATGCAGTTTCAGTGTTCGGGTTCTGATTAACTGAGAACCTCTGTCCTTTTTCAATATTTAGGAAAGGATATGTGCTTTTTTCTTTTTAAGTTCTGCTTAATGGACATCTGTGGTGAAATTAATTTCTGTCTTCATCTGTAATGCTTCTTCAGAGTTTGTTCCCTGGCTGCAATCATTATCTTATATGCTTAAATTTATATACAGTACAAAAGAATGTCTGTCTACTAATGGGGAAATCAAATAACTGCAGAAATCAAATAATCAGAAATCAAATAATTGCAGAAAAACCCCAGATCTCCATGTTTCTCCCCTTCACTGCCATGAGACAGAACATCCTATTGTCCAAAAAGTATATAGCATCATATGTCACATGTAGTCAAGAGATAAAATGTGAATCTCCATAGCTATCCATAGTGAACATTTACTGAGTAAATTCTTATACTAAATACCTGATTCTGTGAATTTATTTCTAGAATAGTGGCCAGTTTTAACTTGTTATGCTCCTTATCCAGTTTAAAAATGACAGCACAATACTGGCCTCAGCTAACAGCTTACTGCTTGTAACTCATTTTACTGTTTTTAATTGTTTGCCTCTCTCTGTTTAAAGGAAGCTTACTGTGATTTAATGTGGAATCTAATTAAAAATGAAAATTATTTTTTCTATTTTGCTTTCTCATTACAAATGAGAAAGAGGTGTTTTACATTTGTACTGCCATTATGTGGAAAAGAAGGTTTTTATTTACTCTCTGCCCTTCTTTGCTGCATGAAGTGCCTTTGCCCTCATGCCTGGTGACATCAAGAAATGAGAATAATGCCTTCCAGAGAGTTTCTTACATATTTTCTATCCAAAACTTAAGGAAATAAATAATAATTTTGGAAAGAAACATTGTAAGGGGTAGCTAAATGGTTTCGTTTCTCAATGTGCAAGAACTATTTGCCATCAGGACACCTATTAGGATTATTATCTAGAGGCAAATGCACACAGTTTATATGAGAAGCTGATGTTCTGTTAATTTCCATTAGTCTATATACAGATAATATTGAGGAAGATGGAACAAAGTGCCTTTAAAGTGAAGCTGATGACATTTTTTCCCTTGTTTGCTGCAGTTCTATTGTAGTAAAATATTTTCATTTTAGCAGTGGAAAACTGCCCTAAAAACATGGCATAAGAGCAATAAGATGTCACATTGCAGACCACTATTTTTAAATTATGTACTGGAGAAGTGAGGCTTTTAGATGTTTTGGTTTATGTATTAAAACTTCTCACAAATTTGATTGAGAATGAGCTGTTGATGGATATTTGCTGCAGTTATGCTGCATTAGACTCAATTTATCCACCACCTCTCATTGTTGCTATTGATTGATTTTTAAATTAGATGAAGGCAATCAGTAAATACCACCCAATCAAGTCCTAAAAACGTACAGGAGATTAGACAATTTAGGGTAATCAATGAAAATATTCTGTGATTTGCTACCATTCAATTTTGACCATAAATTACGACAATAACTCGCAAGTTAGTAAGCCATAAAACAAGAGGATGTGACAAGAAAAACTATAAGAAATGAATTAAGGAGATGAAGAGGAACCACTAGTGTTGTCATTTAATGAGACAAAATTACTCTTTTATACATAATCTTGCATTTCTAGCTGAGTCTTGATAACAGTACTGAAGTACAAGTGCACAAATGATTCAGATTTTAAAATTTTCTGTAATATAAAAGCTGTTCTTTTGTGTAATAATTCAGTTTGTACAATAGCTAATCTGATTTTGTTGCAGCAAATAAATGTAATTTTAGGTTTTAAACCTGCTGCTTGCTAAAACCCCTCACCTACATCACAGGCACTTGCAAAACACTATTTTTAAAGTCTCACTTTCACATGGTGTTATATCCTGGGAAGCTTAATATGTAGCAATAATTAAATGTTATTTAAAACCAGTGCTTTGAAGAAGCTGCACTTATACATTGGTTTTCTGTGATGTATTTCACCCATTTTCTATATTCTCACAACAGCCTCACTAGCAACAAATTCACATGCCTTAAAAAAAATGCTTTAAAGTTTATTTACTAGTTGTAAACACATGGGCAGTTTCTATTTGGAATATCTAGGCAATATTTCCAGGCTGAAATGCTGCTTAGAAAAATATAAGTAACCATTAACAGCTATAGGCTTTGTTGTAATAAGTGGTTGAATTAAAAACAATATTTATCACAAATCTGCTCCCTTCGAAAATCAGTACAGATCTGATACTGCAAAAGGCTTCCCTGTTAATCCCTTATTACTTAGAATAATAAGGAACATATAGAAAAGGTGTACAGAATATTTTGGGGGAGTGTTGATCATGGAGAAGGGTGATATATTAACATGATGCCTTGACAAGAGGAAGGTTCATGTGCCTTTTTTCCACACTAAAGAAATATGAGAAGTTTGCAGACTGCACAGTACACCTCTAAAGGTGTCAAGAATTAAATGCAGCTGAAGAAAATGCCAAAATATGATGGTGTAGAAAGTGCCTTAGGAGAGCTTTGTGATAGAACATTTCCTAAACACAAATTACACAGGTGGAAGAAGTGCTGAAAATATAAGGATTCTTATTTATGATGATTTAATTAATTTCCAGTATAGACAAATTTCACATTGCAGGTGAGATGACCGAATCCCCAGAGTCAGAAAAAAGCATCAGTGATGTTGCAAGCTGAAGATNCAGACAAATTTGCCATTGCAGTGGGGATGACCAAATCCCCAGAGTCAGTGATGTTGCAAGCTGAAGATTAGTCAGCAGATACTGACTCTGCATGAGTGGGTGGACTCTGCAAGAGAATCCAGAATTAGAGCAACAGGAGTACTTCATGTAGTAATTCAAAGCACTTGCTGTAGTAGACAAATGTCTGATAATAGTTTTTTGAAGGAAAAAAAAAGACAATGAAAGACTTCTTAGGTAGTTATTTTTTGAAGTTACTCCCTTCAGCCTCATGTTTTGGAATCAGAACTCATTTTTCTGTACATTGTCTGAGTGAGGAACAGAAAGAGCTCATGGAAGTGCTGGGCCCCTTGCAGAAATATGTTTTTCTCTGTCAAAGGCTCTTCCTCCCTGAATTCTGAATTTAACTTCAGAAAACTGTCCTGGTCTGGTTTTTCAGACTTGCCAGTCCATCTGACTAAGGCAATGCAGCCTGTAGAAGAGTTATGCAAATGCCTCAGAATAGGAAAAACACCTCCAGCTTACTCAGTCTTTTGTTTTGTTTGTTTAAAGGTCACTGAAATGAACTTGACATTAACTCCTACATTCCATCAGTTTCTGCAGGCTTATGAGATGTTAAGAAAGAAGTAAATGCAGTGCTAACAATAAGCTTTTTTCCCCTGTCAGATAAATTTGGTACTAGAGGAAACTTCTGTGTCTTAAATAACTTGTGTGATTCCTGATAAGAACATAAAGAGACTGGAAGAGACTTGGCTCTCAAAAAGAATATTCATCTCTCTGTAGGTACCACTATTTCACAAATTTGAGATTTTTAATTTTAAATCTCCTTTTAAAACCCATTTCCAACTTATTTCTGAAATATCCTGTAAGTGATTTTGAAATCTCATGGAAATCTGCAAAATAATCAGTGAAATTGTGAAGGCAGGAAACTAACTTTGGTGGACTTGGAAGCATCTGAGTTTTAACTTACTGGTCACTGTGGTTTGCTGCATTCTCTCTGATGGGACTCAAGACAAGGAATTATTTCATTATATCAACACATTGTGTTCAAACTCATGTTTTGGTGAATTAAAAAACTTACAAAACAAATCCCTAATAGCCTTTAACAAGGAGAACAGAAAAGGGAGAGGAAAAAAGACAAGACAGGGATTTAGTTTGCAGTTCCTGATGGACTAGTGCAATACAATGTAGCTGATGTATTCAATATAACTTTTAGAGTAATTGCCTGGGAGGTAACCAGAAGTACATAAATAAAAGGGCAGACTAATTAATCATATAACTTACTAAAAGTGCTTTTTATTTTTCCATTTAGTATGCCAGAAAGATTATTTTCTTTAATGTATATACCCAGTATTAACATGATTTAATCCATCATGTTATGTATTATGAAATTACTTTGTTTTACTCCCTGATCCAGCTGAAGATCATTAACCCACACTATTATCTAAGTCATACATCATTTGAGTGTATTACCTCATATAGCAAAAAAGCTACTTCCCTCACTTACACACTGCAACCAAGAAATCATTTTTTCTGCATCTTGCTGACAAGTAGAGCTGTTTTCATTAGAAAGCAGATGGTTTGCTATTTTGATTCTGTTTTACCTTCACATTTGCTCCAGTTCCTTGCTGCTGCTTGCCTCATTGTTGGCATCTTGCAACCTCCACATCCTGCATCCCAGATCTATCTGTAAAATGTGCTCAGCAATCCAGCACAAGAATCTTCTCTTCTTATATCTCATTTACTCTACATCCTCTCTTGTTATAAGTAGTTGATAAGCAATGATAATCATAGAATCAT
>VZTY01018981.1:5085-51213 GCA_013400935.1 Turnix velox
TACCTGGAAAGGGCCTACAGAATGGCTGGGGGAGGAATTTTAATAGGATATGTGATGAAAGGACTAGAAATATTCAATGTAAATTGGAAGGGGGTAGATTCAGGCTAGATAAAAGAAAGTTCTATATGGTGAGGGCAATAAGACACCGGAACAGGTTGCCTAGAGAGGTTGTGGATGGCCCCTCTCAGGAGGTGTTTAAGGCCAGGCTGGACAAGGCACTGAGCAATCTCATCTATTGGGAGGTGTGGCAGGGGTGTTGGAACTGGATGATCTTCAAGGTCCCTTCCAACACAAACTATTCGATGTTTCTATGATTCTATGATCATGACTACAGGACAGTGGTGGCCATGTAAAATATTCAGCACCTGGAAGGCTACCTGTCTTTTTCTCAGTTGATGCCACAGAACAGGTGTTCCTAACTTATATCCTTAGATAGACAAATGAAGACAAAGCAGAATAAATTTGGCCTACTGTCCTCAGAAAATATTCAGGAAAAGGGTGTAAGCACTGAAAACATACTCCTAGTCAAGAGAGACAAAGAAAAACAGCAGAAGAAATGCTGTGGAGATAATGTTAGGTTCAACATCTGCTAGCAGATTATACTCAGTAGGTGCAAAATTAATGATAATGCTGAAATAAGTACAAAATGTGGTTCATCTATGAGTAGAAAGTCAATTTTTAAAAGAGTAAGTTTACTTAGTCATGAAAACTGCTGCATATCTGTAGTGTAAAGCACCAGACAAGTAACTGAGATCATCAAGATAAAAATTTTTTTTGCAACCTAAACCCAGATCTCCTCAGATAAAGTTTTTGCTATAACAGTGAATTATTTTGCCATTGTAGTCATCAGTTTGGTAACAATGATGATGGGTTTAATATATCAAACCCAGGTGGGATCCAAATATTTCAAATCCTTCTCTAGACAGTTCATTCTTATGCTATGGGTAAGTACTTAACCATTCTGCGCCTTAGTTTACTGATTTACAAAAGGAGAATAAGCTGAATCTGGCCCTAATTCAATGAAAAATTCTGTTAGCTCCACTGACTGCATAAAAACTTAAGGATTTGGCCCTGTGCTGACAGTCCGTAAGCTGCAGCGCAAATGTTCTACATGTGCTATTTGACCTCTACAGTTGAGGATTTAAAACTTTAATTATAGGAAAGAGAAGATGAGAACAGATTCTGAGTTAGCTACTTTTTTTGAATAGATATTCAGACTCCAGGGGGAATAGTGATTTGCAGGCTCATTGAGGGAGAAAAAGGATGTCCTTTCTTTCATAGGTGTATGGGGGGAGGAACAAAAGGGGGCCTTGATACTGTTCCATTAAAATAAATCACTTCTCAATCCAGGCAAGAATTTACATCAGAATATTTGATAATCGAAACTTTACCAACAAGACCAAATCAGAGATACCATTTGATCCTACTTAACCTTCCTCAGAAGTGTCTTACTGAATTCAGGGACAGATCAGTATACAGAAAGGTACCTGGATAAGTCTGTTAGTGGAATCTATGAAAGACAGACCTAAGTTGCCTCTTTGTTCTGGGGAGATTTGACAGTGGACAAATTAGAAGAGTATTAATCATGCAGTATAACCTCCAACTGCCACTGAAATCAGTGAGGAAAAATTTCCTTTGACTTCAACAGAGACAACACAGGATTATTCAAGTTCATTAATTAATTAGCTTCCAGAAAATACTTTAAAATACTCTGACGTAGTGATCCTATAAAGAGGTACAGTGGCACTGTAATCTTGAAAGGTGTTTAGAGATCTTGTAATTCATTGATACCACAGTGCAACCATTACAACTCAGTAAATCTGCTCATTTCCTTTCANCTATAAAGAGGTAGAGTGGCACTGTAATCTTGAAAGGTGTTTAGAGATCTTGTAATTCATTGATACCACAGTGCAACCATTACAACTCAGTAAATCTGCTCATTTCCTTTCATTAGGGCAGAGAGGCATTTTTAGGTTTAAATTCTGTGATCAATAATAGCAGCAGTAGTCTCTGTACAGAGCAGGGAATGAAATTAGTAAAAACTTAGTTTCTGTCTAGAATCAAAATATGTCAATAAACATGCTGAAATAGTCATATATTTTGCTGAGAATTCTCTTTAAAAGGTGTGTCTGTACATGGAATAGCCCTGCTTGACCAGAAAGGTATTTCTTTCTGCAACTGAGCTACACAAATTACATAAATTTCAACAAAATAAGCAAAAATATACTGACTTTTCTTCCTCATTTAGTTGGGATTTTTTGGTAATGTTTGAAGAGAAAAATACCTTTGAGTATCTCTCCTTCTTACTATCCCATCTACATTTTAAAATTGAATACTTTAATATTTACATGTATATATCTATACACATTTGTGCTACCATTTGTACTCATTTGTTTCTGTGTAATTTTCAGATTCTTAGAGGGAAATTATTCCAAAATACCCCTAAAATATCCTAGGACTGAATGTAAATATTTTTTAGAAGACAATAAGTTTAAGTTCCTGCCCCAAATTATTATTAGCAGTACAAATGGCATGTCTACATTCCCTTTTAGCTATAGATCATAGTACATCTTATAAGCAGTCATTCAGTTTTGTAACAACCTGATATCGTACAGTATTACTATTTCTATTTTATAGATGAAAAGAACCAAGGCAGCATGATTAAACAAGTCACCCAAAGTTATACAAGGTCTGTGGCAGAGCCAGGAATAGAATGAAAGTCTCTTGAGTCCCTGACCTTCATATTAAACACAAGATCATCCTCCCTCTGTTTCTAGTTAAAGCATTCAATTCACCCCATCTGGTCTGCATGTGTAATTCGTACCGGAGGGGTAATTCATCCCTAGAGGAGGGCAGGCAAGGCTTGTAAGGGGTGTCAGCTGTGAGCTCAAGATTTTCATATCCTAAACATTCACTGAAATGAGAATTTCTCACTGCATCTCTGGCAAACACATGAAAAGAGGCAATGCAAAATTGTATATAGACTCCTCTGAGCTTTTACAAGTTGATTTTTCTCAACTGTTTTCCTCCTTGGACTGCAAAGCTAAAAATGAAGTTCATCCCACTATAACCTCAGGCTTCATTTACTGCCTTGAAACTGTCATTTGGTGTTTGGACAGGTGATCATTTAATGTCTTCTTCTTAACCCTGCAGGGGACAGGCTGTTGATGGTGAGTGTGTGCTGCTAGAACCAATCCTTTATGTGGCCTTCACATACTTAATTAGCTAGTGTAAAATGAATGCCTCTCAGCTATCAGTGTCATCATTGGAGCCCAGTAGCCTTTATTTCCAAAGGAGCACTAAAAATTGGTGGGAAATAATTGCAATAAAAGGGAACTGAATCTTGGATTGTATGTGTGTGTGAGAGCTGCACATATATGTATATACACAAAAATGTGCATATTGCTTGGAAGTTACATAAAAACTCCAAATTCACTATTTAGATATATCTTTCTGAAATTGTTTGCTAGTTAACTGACAGCTTAATTGATCATTGTTTCTTTTCATGGGAGCAATTAGAACCTAAAACTGATTTAATATGGTAGGTTGCTCTGGGAAGATACCCAGTCAGAAGACTCAAACTCTGGAGATTCAAATTAGGATAAGAATCCTAACTTTTTGATGTTTATCTAACATGAAATATTAGTTTTTTTCAGATTCATCACGAGATAGAAATTAAAAGCATCTATCAGCAGAAGATGGGCTTTTGCATTTCTACTTTGGCATTTTATAAATACCAGCCCAAAAAATTTTAAACTGATTATGCTATCTCATCAGTTCACTGATGACATAATCCTACTGTCATCTAGAGCTTTCCTCCAGATTTATGTCTCAGACACTGAGAATGAGGCTCAGTATTTGTGGTTAGAGAAGAAGCAAGATAATTCGATTAACTGCTTGGCACTGAAACAAGCAAAGCGTTGCTCATTTAAACTTGTAAGTTTTACAGTAATATTGGGCCATTTCCTGCTGAGGTTGAAGTCAATGAGTGTTTTCCATGTGATTTCAGTAGTCAATAGGCTCATATTTGCTTTAGTATTTTATTTTCCCATAGAAACAAAGCTCTTCCAGTGACTTTCCTTAAGGGGTCCAATCAAATAAACTGTTATTGACAACGTTCTTTCCTAAGTTTGGCCCTTAGCAGCACAGGGTAGGAGGAGAGAGTACCTGAATGAGGGAGGAGTCTCTTCCGTGTGGAGCTACTGCATCCTTGCCACTCTTGCAAACCTGCAATAATGTCCACTTCATCCAATGTGTGGAGAGGGGAAACATAACAATTTGGGGGGCCAGTATCTACATGCGGGGAGATTATACATTCTTTCCTTTCTCTTCCCCATTCACAGCCTCTCCCTGGGTCAATAACTATGCAGAAAGATCTGCAGTATCTGTGCTCACTCAGACAGATTTCTTCAGAGAAGACAAAGCTATTTAAATGAGTAAAGCTGAGCTGGATTGAGCCCAAATTTAGTATTAAATCTTGCTAGTTCCAGAAATGTAGCTTTAACAAGGCTTATTTGAGATGAAGGCACATTTTTCAGGGCTCATAACAGAAGCAAGTTTCTTATTATACAACATTTAAAAGCAATAATTTCTGCAGATTTAACCTCATAGATTTTCTAATACAATAAAATTAAATTTAAAAAACCCTGAATGCAGCAGATACAACCCCTTCATGTGCAATTAGCAAATTTTAAATAGTAACTTTAATATTAACATTATTCTTTATGCCTCAATGAATGGAATATTATTTAAATTGATATGGCAAACGAGGATATAAATAATTCCTAAGTGTAGATCTAAACTAGAATTTCAGACCAGACTGAAGTGGCAAAACATTATCAATTCCCTATTTCCCAATGTATCACTCATTACAAACCTCATGACACATTTTTTTCAGAGAGATTATATTATCATTAGAGTACTGATAAATATTATTAGTAAATACAAAAAGCTATTCTTAAAATCTAATGTAATGTGCAATAAATGCATACACAAAACCAAATTTCACTTCTTTCTGATAGCTGAGGAAGTATTGTGGGCAGATGCTTAAGTTGAAAGTGAACTGCTGCTCTCTTTAAGAAAATACAGGCATATTAAAACCTGGAAATGTAACTTAATTAAGTGCAATTGTTTATTCCATATACACCTATATTTTATAATAAGAGGGAACTACAATTGGCACTTTTAACTAAGAAAAATTAATTATAAAGATCCTCCGTCTTGCTTTGTACAAGTTAGATGAAACAGATGCTTTCTTTTCCACAAGGTATAAGACCAAACCTAAAAAGTCATGACAATCTATGACCAGAGAAAGCCCTATGATCCATATATATATTTTATCAAAGCAGTAAGGTCAGGCTGAGGAGATCAGATGTGTTGCAGTCTGAGTAGTTATTTTTCAATGACTACTTTCTTCACAATTTCAGGATTGATTTGTAGGGGTTTTTTCTTTTTTTTTTCTTTTGTTTGGTTTGATTTAGTTTGATTTGTTTGGTTTGGTCTTGATTTTGTTTGTTTTGGTTTTATTTTTGGCTAGGTAATTCATCAAGAAGCATACATCTAATAAATGTCATGTGTGATGACAACATATCCAGCAGTTACCTCACCTGTCTAAATTTTATGCAAAGTTACTTTGTGTTGCTGGTCTTTCAAATCCTTTGAGGTGATAATTTCAAGTTACAAATCCAGAACACCTTTGCCAAAAGTTTCCTGTAAATTTCTTAGGATTTGTGAAATGCTAGTTTCCAAAGTGACATCTGATTTCTGTCTCCTAACATGGAGACAGGAAGGCAATGACGATCAATGGTCAGGTATCACCTAGAAGTTGCTTTCTTCAAGATCCTTAATATGGAAGTTTATAAATGAGAATATCAGTATCTTGCTCTATTTCTCATAGTGATATTAAGAAAGTCAGAATATACTTCCCTTACGAAGACTATCTGTGATAAAGACCAGTTTCTCAGTATCTACAGCTACAAAATGTAGACAGCCTAATATTGTCTCTAACACATGCATCTCACTTTTCCCATAACCTTAATTTAAGGTTAGAGTTTTGCTCATTTAATTTTTAAACTTAAAGTACAACCTATTCTTCCATTTGATATTATTCTTTAGTGAAAAATCCACTTTTCAAAATTTCTAAAAACTTGCACTACTTGAAATAGGCTGGGCCCAACAGTTAACATGAGAAAGTGTGAAGAAGTGCTCTCAACAAATCATGAGTTATTGATGGTGGTTAATGGTATGTTGTTTGAAGTGATGGGCAACTCAGGTCTGTGCCTCAGCCACGTGACAGTAAGGCCAGGCATGCATGTGGGTGCTTATATGTCCAATAGTTACAGTGAAAAATTAACAATGTCCTAACTTCTTCATGAAATTATAAATGCCTGTAATTCTATAACCTTGCCATCATAAATTCTTACAGCCCCATGGCCAAGTCTTCGCCAAGAATAAATTGCCAGAATACTAATGAAGCTGATAGAGCTGTGCTGAAGTGTTAGTGAGCTTCAGAGCCTGCAAGTCAAAAATAATAATAAAAAAAAAAGTAAATGCTGAAAGGAATAGTCAGGTTAACACAGGTCTTTGAAGACTGAAAGAAGGATTATGGTGGAAATGAGAGAGAGTGAAGGTAGGAGGAAAGAAAAAAAGGTCAGAGCTCAGAATCTTAAGAACCCAGTCTTTCTTCTGGCTTTTCTTACTTGACTGTGAAGGCTGAAAACCAAACTACATCAAAACACATGTTTTCCTTATTTTATTTTCTTCCTGGTTTACACCATAATGCAAAGATACTTTAATATTCACATTCCATTGGTTGAAGGGGAGACAGAAATTCTCTGTCTCAAGATTTCATTGAATAATAATCAATTTGCAGTTATAAAGCTTCATATGAATGCAGATGCTTCAGAGTAATAAGGTGAAAAAAATTTATTTTTTAAAATGTATATCAAAAATTACAGGCCTCCCAGTCTGTCAAGATAAGTCTGTTCTGCATAGAACACTTCTCAGTACTGTCACTAGTATTTGAAGTTTCTGTGTCAATTGAATAATGAAAAAAAGTAACAAAAATATCCTAGAACCAACACAAACTCTGTTCTTTTAGCAGCTAGGAGCAGAATGGCAAATAAGGGAAGTGCTTCCAGACACACAAGCTAATCAGCCATACACTATGAAGCGTAAGATTTGATTAACCTTAGTATGTGTGGGTACAAAAGCTGCTCTGAAGGTAACTTTATTTTTCTTTTCTTCTTCTTTCCTTTGAAGTGATAGGGCCAGGTTTTCAGTCTAGCTCTGGTCACCATTTCCTATTCTGTATGATCAAGCATACAGTCTTTGTAATGACATTCACTATGCACAAAGCTCTTTGAAAATATAAAATAACTCACCAGACCAGACCAGCCCTCTTAAGAACATGCACAGTTCTTCCTGTTGACTTATACAAAATGAATATGGCAAAACAAAACAAAATGGTTTTGAATTTCTAACTGCTTTTTCTTTCTTCTCTCACTTAACAGAAACATTGCTTAGAATGATAGCAGAAAAGCTAGGGGCATTATCCTTCAGTTGTGCTGAGGCAGGAAGGTTAGCTTTGTTTTCACTCCAAGCCTGGAATAACAGAACTAGCCCATATCTGGTGATGCACTTTAATGGCTAGACTTTGTCCTGACAGAAAGTCAGTTTTCTTTGAATTTGCTTCTCTTAGTCTTAAAGGAGTCTCATACTTGTCTCCTGTTGTACTGAGTGGATAACACTAAGTGATCATTCAATAAAACATTGAAATGTAAATACTTAGGCACAGTTAGTCTCTCAGATTTCCTGAATAAACACCCTCATGGAGTGAAAGAACACAGCTCTAAACATAAAGCATTCAAGGGAAAAGCCATCAGAAAAGGTTTCTCTCTTGCAGCAACATGCAGATTAGTTTCTCTGCTCTGTAGGGAGGCAACAGAGCCAGCCTCGCACGCAGTCTGTGAGAGAAGTATAATACTACTGAATCCTAAAGAATACCTCCCTGTGATATTGGCTGGACTGGTAGAGCTAGTACCGAATTAAAAAAAAAAGTCTGAGGAAACAAATAGTAATGTTATCTAAAAAAGCTTCTCAACTGGAGGACAAAGAACAGATCAGTTTATCTTGAGCTGTTTGGGGGAAATCTGTAATATCATCTGTCTGCAGTTCTGCATTTAGTACATCTGTCTGCAAAAACTATCATCTTCAAAATTAAGAGCTGCCAGCTTACGATATACACACAAACATGCCTGCACATGCATGCACCCATCTTCCAATGGGTAGCGAGGTAAACTGCCTGCTCTTAAAAAAATTTTGAATTTGCAATGATGCAAAATAATGAAAATTTCTACAGGGTTTCCTTTGTTTAGGAGGTCTTTTCTTCTCATGATTCATGCAACTTCGTTTTTGCCCACTAGGTTGTTGCTCCCATTAGAGACTGCATGTCTGCTGTTGGCTTAGTCCATTGCACCTCACTAGATCCTCCTTTTTAGTGAATGGAACTCTTCTTACTCCCTTGTGTCAGAGTCTCTTTGTGTACCTTACTCTTTACTCTCACATCTCATCTTTCTGGTATTTTCCACTCAAGATGAGGAGTTCTGCACCTGCCATTCAGAATTCAAATTCCTGTTCCCACGTTCCTATTCTCCTCCCCTGCCCTTCCCAGGAAAAAGATAAATAATAATTTCCCATTTCATTCCCAATCCATATTGCCAGTTCCATTTTTATTCTGGTGTCTAGTTAAATTTTTTAAATTATTAAACTCCATGGGAAATAATGAATAATTTTAGATAATATCAGCAAGAAAAACAAAACTGAGTCTGTAAGTGCTCAAAGGAAAAATTAAATAGATGATTTTTGTGTTTTATAAGTACAGAACTGAAAACAGCCAGTGACTAGAGCTGAAAAACTAGCAAATTTAAAGGAAATAACAAAAAAAAAATAAAATGGCAGTGGTTAACACTGTATTACTGGCAATTTCCTTTTCCCTTCTCCTTCTCTTCTTCTTCTCCTTCTCTTATTATCCATGAAGAATTAACTGAAATCTTCATGAGTTGATTCTGTACTCTATAGAAGACTCTACTGCTTGACTATGGTAACCTGCATATATTATAAATCATGTAAAGGTTTATAACAGAGAGTGATTTAATGACTGCTGTCTGGTATCTTTGTTACAATAAACCAGACTATAGGTGCTGGGGAGCCAACTGAAGTGATGTGAGATCCTTTGTGTTTCTCATGCAAATCAGATTTCTCCAAAGCCCATTGACAAACCAGGTGAAATAGACAAAACATGAAGTTAAGCAATTTTATTTCTATTTCTCTTTTGTACTAATTATGGCATTTTGCCTTCTAAGGCATCTCATTTCAGCAAACAGTGGAGCAACTTAATATCCATAATTCTCTTCTACACTTGTCACTGTCTGATTAATACTAATTAGTGTTCCAGTTTAATATTCCTTGGCAGCCTCAATCATACCTTAGGATCAGATGTATATACATCTAGACTACAGCACACTATCCAGTCCCTCAGGCACTTCTGTCTATCCTACCCACACTGAAGCAGAATCAGTGTCCTGTATTCATAACTGCGATCAATACAAGTAATAAGTGGAAGAAAATCCTTTAATTTGGACTAAGAAGTGTAATTTCCTGATAGCAAGGTCCATCAGGATTAAAAATGGTGGGACAAATAATACTATTAAATCCTTCTTGCCTAGGGAGCTCAAAACTGAGGCAGGAGAAAACAGCCTGGAAAGGAACAGACCCCCATTGAGGAGGGTCTAGGAAAAACTTAGCAAATTCTCTTCCACTAGTAAATGTGGAATAGGACTGTCAGCAGTAGCATGTGCTATTTATGACAGCCTGTTTTACCAAGTAGTGAGCAAACACCTTTGTTAAAGAAATTGTACTTCTCTGTATTTGCTTACCGTTCCTTCTTATTCAGAGGAATATATTTCAGACTTTATCACTGTAACAGCATTCCTTTTGAGCACTTTGGCTAAAAAGAGATTTTTGGTTTTACCATTGTAACTTGTGCTTTTCCTTTCAAAGTGTCTACAGTGACTTGACTTCAATGAGTAGGCAATATTTTAAAGCTGTTATGTGTTGGTCCATTTACAGTCAGCTGAGGATTTACTGAGATACAAAGGTTGTGGTATCAAAGCATCCATACGTGGATGGGTATGTTTGATTTATGTTTTGCCAAATTCTCAGAAATTATTATTTCCTCTGCTTGAAAAAGCAATGATAAATAACTATCCAATTTATTAAGGCTTCTTAGACATTGTATTTCTTATTATTCCTCCAGCATGAATATTTTTTAAATTGGTGAGAGTACAGGCTATCAGAGAAAGAAAATAATTCACAGTTTGAAATGAACCCAAGGAATTTTTGTTACATTTGTTAGATAATTACTTTCTAATTTCATTTGAATGCAATCCAAATCTTGGTATTTTTTTTTTATGCTTCTCAGTGTAAAGGATTTTACTTGAAAGCTAGGCCTAAAAATTATTCCTGTTATCAGTAATGTACATAAAGCAATTTCTAATAAAGGAAACACTGGAAGATATGCTGAGAAAACAAGTAGTCCATCCTCAAGGATTCAAATCTATTTCCCCCAAAACACATAAATTCCATCCATGTCATTCCTTTCCAGTTGTTAAAAATTTCTCTAAGAGATGCATTGATGAAGAGCTCTCACTAACCTTTCCAGAACTTCGCTATCATCTCAAGTGTTTCTCCATCATCATGTGTTATCTCTGTGATGAACAGAGAATTTCCTTCCTTTTGGGAATTTAAAATTGCAGCTAAACCTTTAATACTTCTGATTGTCTTCTCAGCTAAGACAAGTGTTTGTTTTTTCACAAAAAGTGAAGCTGAAACAGTCACAAACAAAAACACTTCAGAAACTGCTTTCTAATTCAAATTGATATTCAGGGTTCTTTCCTTCTCAATCAGACTTTTCTGCAAAAAATATTTTTTGTTTATGGAAGAAGTAATATAAAACGCAGCACATTTTCCTATTTTTTCTACTTTTCCAGATTTTTGTATAATAAACAAAACCTCTCAAATAAATAATTAACAAAAAATGACTTATTTATAATCGGAAATGTTTGGCTACCAGATGGTCCAGAGCATATCTTCATATAATAGGATCTCAAAGACAGTTTTAGCTCTGCAGGAACAAACAGCAGAATATTAATAAAATGTTAATTAGTTTAATTTAGTCTCATATCTATTGAATATATATATTGGCACCTACATGGTTTTAATTTCATTTGGGGACTCCAGCTGCTATTGAAGACAGAAAACTTTTAAACAAGTAAATTAAAGAAATTACAAAGACAAATAAATATGTCAAAGGATGAAAAGAAATAATTTTAAATGAAGCTGACNCCCTGGTCTTATCAGTCTGGGAGTGAACAGTGTGCAGTTAATTTCAGAGTTTAGTCAGACAGAAGATGCCTAGCTGAAAAGTAAAGTTATAAATATGTCAAATAACGATATTTTACCCAAACCAGGACAGCTGACAAGACACTTCACTGGGAACCAAAGAACTTTTTGTGTATCTGCATTGTTAATGTCCTTGATTGCTTCCCTCCTGACATTAAACTGCAAGTCTTATCCTAATTCAAAATAGTTTTCATAATCAGCAGGGTTCTGAAATATTTCTGGAGTGTTTCTCCCCCCTTTCTTCACTTCCTGTTTCCATGGTCCTTAATTTTTTTTGATATATAAGCAGATTTTGTATAATTTGTGCACAGTCAGGCTTTATTGACTACTCTGAAAATCATTCTTAAATTCTAGAATGGAAGTATCTCTTATGTATTTTCCTGAATTTCAATTTTGTTAGAACTATCTGAAAGAAATTCAACAATCATAATAAACACATCATGAGTTATACACAAGACTGTACTTGACCTCAAACACAAAGCATCTGAGGAGGTAGGCTGAGAATAGGTGATGAGGTCAAATATATCAAATTGAAATTTAAGTTCAGTTGTTGAGCTGGATCTCACTGGGATGGTAATAACTTTCTTCACATCAACCTGTATAGTGCTGTGTGTTGAATTTGTGACTAAACCAGTGTGGGTAATACATCAATGTTTTTTCTGTTGCCACACGTTGTTTACTATGTCAAGGTTTCCTGTATTTCTCACATTGTCCCATTGCAATGACCAGATTGGGTATGGGTAAAAAGTTGTGAGGGAGACAGGTGGGACAGCCCAGCCAAGCAAACTGAAGCAATATCACATGACATCATAATCAGTAATAAAAAGTAATGTGCATGTGTTTGTGGAGAGGGGAGGTTGTCTTCCAAATAATTGCTTCATAAAAATACAAAGCATCATTCTGATTGTGGGAAGTGGTGATTGCCTTTATATCACTTGAATTTCCCCCTTTTTCTTTCTCTCGACTCATGAGGCTTCTTTGATTTTGCTACTCTTATTTTCTCATCCAACCTGTGGGGGATAGGAGTAAGCAACAATTCGGGGGACTACCAGTGCTTAGTTGCTATCTGTTGTTCAATCACCACATATGTTTTTCATTTGCAGCAAAGGGCTGCCAAATACAACTAAAAAGGGAGTCAGGGCTGAGCTCAATGCTGCTGTAGAAGTACTACATGTACCTGAGTCCATTAGAAGTATCTGAGTCCATCAGGCTATATCTATCGACAGCATTACTATTGAATTATGCATATCAAGGATAAAGAAATTTTTGTTTTCCGACACATGCTGGATGGCTCATGTCTGCAGACTGAGACTGATAAATAGACACTGCTCCTAGGAAGAGCAGAGATGGTGATGCTTGATTTTGTACGTAGGCTCTGTGCATGTCAGCTCTGAGCTCACGGTGAAAGCATGGGCTAGATTGTAGGATTTGAGCTAATCTAAGATTCATTCCACTCAAATTCTGAAACTTTAGCGGACCCAGGTGAGAAAAATTATTATGTCAGTGGTGGCTGGACTCTGAATTGAGAATAAACTCAAATCCATACAGAAATGACAATGTAATCTTAACCTTTAATTTAATTCTAGAAATACCTGCACAAGTAGATGTCAGAAGTTACTAAAGTATAGAAACCCCTTAATTTCACAATATTTAACTTTCTATCTGTGCTGCACCATGAATTTCAAGCCCTGTACTTCTCTGTGAGTTCAGTGGGGAACAGTCAGTACTTTGTCCTGTGCAGGAAAACTGCCACATCTCAAAGTGCTAGGACAAGAGTATAGCCTCCTGTCCTTGTAGAGCCGGATGTTGCAGTTATGTAGGATACTCTCTCTTCCAGGCTCCATTTTCTCTTATTTTCACCCTTTTCTATGAAGGCAAAACACACAATTTCACACTCTGGCCATGATAATTTCCTTTAGAGAAGGATTAAGTAGCAGGGTGAACAAAGCTACCACTGCATTATCTTGGTTAGAATCATACCCAGTACACAGGAAGGTGCTGGCTAAATGGATCCAGATTCCCTCCTCACCTCCATCTATTTTCCCAACAAGAAATACCTTTCTGTCTTTCAGGCATACTGTGCTTTTTAATCAGTTGCTCCATTTTTTTTTATTGTGGAATTCATATGCATTTTACCTCTAGATTAAAGTCCATGTGCTTGTACAATTATTAAACCCTATATAATATTTTATTCAAGGTGCAGGTTTTTTCTCTGCTGCATTGCTGAGGAACTGCTGATAGTTCTCAAATTATGTGGGGTTTGTCACCCTTCAATGAATGTTTCTTTGCATATAGGAACCTGTTCTGATGGATTTTATCCAGTGTAATAAAGAAAAGGAGAAAGGAGCTAAATGGAGAGAGACAACATGGCCTAGTGAATAAAGCAACAGACTTGAGGGTACCTGGTATCCTGGATACTATTCCCATCTCTTCCCTGCAGTTTGACTTTAGGCAAGTCTCTGAGCAAGCTTTTACTCGCCAATGTTGTCTGTTTACATTGTAGACTCTTCAGAGCAAGCACCATCCCTCGCTGCATATTCTAAATAGCCCTAAGTATAAAGGGTTCTGTTGTTAGAACTTCCTACAAACCTTTAAGATTCACGTCTCAGAGCTACTGCTAATCTATGCTTCTGCAACCAATGTAGCTGATGACATTTCTGAGTCTTTTCTATAGAATTGTTACAATACTTTTTGAATAGGGTAGCAGCAACATTCATTACTTTGCCTCTTGGTTATTTGTGAAAGGTATTTGAATGTATTTTAATTTGTAGACTTTGAAGCAATGCTAAGTAAAAGATGACATGCACCTTGGCCTGTATGATTTACATGCGCATGTGTACAGTGCATATCCAACATCAATTCATGGAATCTCCCTAAAGCTCAAAGCTAGTTCTCAAATCCCCAGACATCTCCTGCCACTGCCCTTTAAATCTGCTGTAAAATTTTATTTATTCAATTACTTCTTTCTTCATTTATTCACTGTACTTTATTTTATTTTTCTTTTCAAAACAACATGAAGATTCCAAAACCTCTAAGTGAATTTTCGGTGTCATACGACACATGCTTGACTACTAGGCATTTCTCAAAATTCCCATGCCACTTCTGCTTATTCAGTGGTCTACATTAGTATAAATAAAAATCATATTAATGCTCAGGTTGTTTTACAGCCTAGGAATTTCGTACACTTGTGAGCACAGAGGGCTGAAAATCAAGGTTCTTCCATTCTGGTCACTGGAAAAAAGTTCAATTGGTGATTTTTCATGTACAATAAAAACAAGAACCCTTTGTGAGATTTTCATTGAGGAGTTCTGAACTCTGTGTAAGCAAAAGCATGAATCTATGTAGAGCCACTTCAGAATGTTGTCCCCAAAACAATTTCCTAGCAGGTGCTGAGCACATCTGTAAATAGGACTGTGCTGGGATCACTGCGAGCAATGGGCTTTCTTCCCTTCTAGCACAAGTCCTGCGACTTGCAAGAGAGGGTCGATAAACTCCATGTCCTTATATTGAGTTCATATATCCTCAAATTGAGTTTGAATTATGAGTTCTACCATCAAATTTAGTTTGAATAACATATCTCAGAGAACATAGTTGTGAAGCGTGAGGAGTGCACTTCTTGTATGGGCTCTCAGTTATGTGTCAGGAGGATTCCACAGTCTGTTGCTCTGATAGGAAGAGGTACCCAGTGATCAGAAAGATGATTTCACAGATAGATCATCAGACATCTGAGTTTGATCTTTCCTCTTCCTAGGTAGTACCTGTGTTGCTTGGGACATCAGCTTCTCAATCATATGGCATCTGTGATCTGTATGTTGCAAAAATAATGACTACTCTTTGCCTTGTTTGCTTAAACAGCAAGTTCTACAGACTAGATGGAATTCTTTATTATGTATATGAACAACATCTGGCCTAATGTGCCAGGTGCACAAATAATTTATTTATGTAATTAGCTAAAATGTGAGCTAAGCTATGATAAATCCATGTAGACACTCTTAGTCCAGGATGAATATATATGGTAAATAAATCCTCTTTCTTTTAAAAGGTTAGTGTATGTTACCTCATTTTTGCTACAGGGTAAATATGCATGAGCTGTCCCAGATAAGCTGACACAGAGACATACGTTACTGCTTTTATTCATGTCTGATCCCTTACACATCTGACTACAATGCTCTAAGTGCAGTAAGGGATGGTCACAGTGCTGGTTGTACTAGAATTGACTTTGAGAGATAATTACATCTTCTTACCTTTGCTCAGGTAATGCCTATTATCGCCCCTGGGATACTTCTGGGATAAGGAAATTGCAGAAATTCAGTTCCTCCAGAGGAGCTTTTACTCTCTGATCAATTAAATGTCGATGGAGTAAGCACAGATTTGGAAAAGAGCTGTCAATCAGTGTGAAGACTACCTGTTCCGCACTGGTACATGGATGTGTGTTCATTTATCTTCTGATCCAGAGCAAAGTCAAACAGGTTATCTCTAACCATCTGTGCATTGCATTAACTTGTTTGTCTTGAAATTAGAATGGGCCAGAAGAGATGAGCTTTACATCTAGCTACACTGCTCATCTGAGATCTGAGCAACTGAAAACATCCTTTTCCAGAGATTATGGTGCTTGCTCTGTTTCAGCTCAGAGATGTATGTGCTGTAGATATCACACATAACAAAATGAGTTAGACAAGAGTCAGGCAGGCTCAGGACAAACACAAAGTATTCACAACTGTGGTTTCACTGGTAATTAGCAGAATAAGCAACCGTATAATCTCAGATGCTTCTGCAATTTGAGCACATGATGTAAGTCTAAAGAAGTAAGCTTTATTTGATTTACAGCAGTAGAATGACTGATGGTGTTACAACACTTTTTTGCTCTTAGAAGGATCAGAAAGTACTTGCTCTTATTCTAGAAATGTGGTAGTAGCATATCCTTCTGGTGTGTTTCATTTCTTCCCTTTTTTCCCAATCCTGATTAAGTGCATCTTTTATGAGATGAATTATTTTTTTCACTTATGCTTTTTTCTCCCATTGTAGATTAAACCGTAAGGCGTTATTTTGAGGTATTTTCCCTTTCTTTTTCTTTTTAATTTTAATTGGTTTTACTTTATCAACCAGCATTAAGTGGGACTGGCTTTTCTTTGCATGTTTATTGACATATCTATATTAATAATAATGTCAATACTGTATTAAAATTGAACTATAGGAATAATTTACTATCACATTGAAACTAGTAAAGTTGCATATCACATGGTAGATCACAGAGGACGGAATGTGGAACTACTATTATTTTGGGTTATTATTATGATATTATGGCAATATAAATAAGTTGTAATTCTAGGAATTAGAAGGTCACATTTATTCAGTTTTCTTTGTTATGTGTTTAGAAAGCTAATTAAAGAATAAACAACATGGCTTTATCACTCTTAATGGCAAATATGTGTGAAGGAGCTACTTATTGTGAAACCCAACAGAGTAATGAAAATCATTGTAATTTTTAACATTCAACATTTTTTCCACTCAAGATTGATGATTTTTCCCTGGTATTAAAATTATTTTGCTCTTAACATTTTGAAAGGGATGTCCTTTGAATATTTCCCTCCAGGCCTGGAAGACTAAATTGTCTCTTGTTAGTTTGAGCTTTTAGGAAAATTGCAAAAATAAATAAAGACAGAAGAAAAAGAATAATCTCTGAAATAGCCTTTAATTCCCATGACTGACCTACACCCTGTTCACAGAGTAATGACTGTCAATAGTTTAATGTTTCCACAAAGCCTTACTCTGTGATAGAAATTCTTTTACTTTGCCAATCTGGCAGCCCCTCGGTGGCCCATTATGCCCTCGGGGGGAATGCGCTGCCCGGTAGCGCGTCGGGGCTGAGTCGAGCCCCGTTGCCAGAGGTGGCCGTTCACAGAGGAGACACACCAGAAGATCCGGATTACGTGGACTTTATTGGAATAAAGGGAGAGGCCACTGCACTGGAACATTCCCCTATGGGGCCTCTCAACCAGTGGTGGACACAGCCTCCAGCTTATCTTAAATCCAACACGCTGATCTACTTATCCAAACGTCCTACAAGTTCTACGTCCTCTCTACCCTAAATTCTACTTGTCGGTGGTATTTCCGGCTCCTAACAGTCTCAGTCCGTTCCCGCAGGTAGAGCTGGCTAGTTCCTGCCCCGGGACCGGGACTGTCTCCTGCCTCTACGCCGTCCTGCAGAGAAAGAGCCTCCTCCCCGGTGGGAACTTGTTACTTCCCGGTCTGAGCTGTTCCTGCGTTGCCCCTGGCGCCGGGAGGAGGCTCACACCTCCTCCGCGGAGCTTCTATGAAATAGTCTTCCCCGGGCGAGGTCCAGGGAGTCCTGCTGCGGCCGCGGAGCTCGGCCCTCGCCCCCTTCCCTCCTTCTCTGCCCAGGTCGTCTTCGACTGGACGATCTTCTTGGGGATCGGCTCCTCCAGGAGGAGGAAACTTGCCGCCGAGCAGCTCGCCGTGTCCTCGATGCCGTGTAGCTTCTCCTCCCCCTCCTCACACTTATCAGTACCTGAGGGGGTGCTACAGAAAGGCAGGGGAAGGAATTTTTAACATGATATCGGATGGGAGAACTAGAAACAATGGATGTAAATTGGAGGGGGGTAGATTAAGACTTGACATAAGAAAGAAATTCTTTACAGTGAGGGTGGTGAAGTACTGGAACAGGTTGCCCAGAGAAGTTGTGGATGCCCCCTCTCTGGAGGTGTTCAAGACTAAGCTGGACAAGGCACTGAGCAGCCTGATCTAGTGGGAGGTGTCCCTGCCTATGGCAGGGGGGTTGGAACTCGATAATCTTTAAGGACCCTTCCAACCCAAACTATTCTATGATTCTGTGATTCTATGATCCTTTGCTCTTTCCTCTGGGCAAGGTAGAGCTGAGCTACTTAGGGGTGGTTTCCTCTACTGGTCAGCAGGACAATCTTTGTCCCATTCCAAGAGACTTTTTAATAGGGTCCAGGATAGCAGCACTAGGAGTGTTGAATGCAGATTGTGTTATTTATGCACATAAGCCAATTTGGTCATATATATACATTTTATTGAGTAAGCTGGATACAAAAGAGGAGGTGAGCTGGAGGGTAATTCAACTGTCAGGAGCACGCTACAGTTGGTTTCAGTCAAGTATTTATAGTCTATCGGTCTATTCTCGGGTGCGCCTGCACCAGTTGTTGCTAGGTGGTCATGTCTTCCTGTGGTCGCGACAATCCCTTGGCGGTTTGTTGTTGCTGGGCGGTCATACTCTGCCCTCTGGGGGCCGCAATAACCTCCCCACTTCCTTACTAGGTAAGAACTCTTAAGCAATGAACTCTCAAGCAAAGAACTCCCAAGCAATGTACATTGCTCAACATATTGTGCCTTCTGGTGGTTTAACCTAGTTCCTTTACTGGAACAGTCTATACATTCCTATGCGGTTAATAATCTTGGTGAACAAATACTGTTTATTACACTCACACGTGATCCTTTGCCCTTTCCTCTGGGCAAGGCAGAGCTGAGCTACTTTGGGGTGGTTTCCTCTACTGGTCAGTTGGACAGCCTTTGACCCATTCCGAGGGACTTTTTAATAGGGTCCAGGATACCAGCCCTAGGAGTGTTGGATGAAATTGGAAAATTGTTGATCTTGACTGGATATATGAAAGAGGTTCTTTACTATGAGGGTGGTGAGACATTGCAACAGGTTGCCCTGAGAGGTTGTGGATGGCCCCTCTCTGGAGGTGTCTAAGGCCAGGCTGGATGAGGCACTGAGCAACCTGATCTGGTGGGAGGTGTCTCTGCCCATGCAGGGGGATTGGAACTAGATGATCTTTTAGGTCCCTTCCAACCCAAGTAATTCTATGACTCTGCTGAATAGGGAAGGAGTTATACTCTGTCTTGAATATTTTACATAAGTGGACAGCAGTAATTAATGCTGTTTAACCTGGCTCTGATTTGAAGCCTGCTTCAGGATGTAGCACAACAAGTGCTGATCCACAAAGTCCAGAGCATGGCCAGGAAGCATATTTGTGCAGTTTTTCTGTGCAGCCCTGTGGAATTAAAATATTCACATGCCTTTTTCAAAAAGGAAAAGAGAACATTTATAACTCAGTACCCAATTTTTTATTTAAAAAGATATATTTCGGAGTCAATTCAGCTTCCACTTTACCATAAGGGGTCCTCTAGAATCACAGATAAAAGCTGCAAATAATTTGTCATGTCAATCCAATCCATCTCCCTGAGAGTGCACAGTCAAAATCCAATATGTGCCCATTATACGAGATGCAAACTCATGTGAACTAACGTTTGCTACTGGAAAGGGAGAAAGGCAGGATCCATGCTGAGAGATAGGGAATATGTGGCAAAGATCTCAAGTCAGATTGAATGCATCCGGATGAAATTACGAGAGGCTGGTTGAGCATCTAACTCTATTCTACTTTCTCGAGAGCAAAAAGCCTGTTGATAACACAACTAATTATTCAATGTCTTATCTAGAACTAGTGTTTCTTCAGAGCTCATGATTCTGGTGTTGGTAACAGACATATTTGTTGGGGGAAAACTGGATGCTACTTACATGTCACCAGTTGCATTTCCCACAAATTTGGGGGATGCTACCATAGATCTTACTTAAAAAATGAACCATCCAGCTTATCCAAGGAGAACTGATAAGATTATCACCAGGATGCTAGAGGCCATGGCTGATTTAAAAAATGAGGGTATGTGAACATTAACTTCCAAAGAAACAGCCACTTCCTGGAAGCATTTACCTGGAAAAGGTACTGGGACTGAGAAATGCCTGTATAAAAATAATCCTCTCCTTAACTCATCCCAGGACATTCTGAGGTTAACCAAAGCTGCAGTAGCTGGTATCTGAAGGGCAACAACAGGATTTGTGCCTTTTATTATTGTGCTCCAAATAAATTTTTCACTTGGAATCTTGTTAACCCTGGCTGTTGCTTCTGTGTCTGCTTATATGCAAGACCTCCACCTGCAAATCAATCCTTACATTGTAGTGGCATTCACTTGACAAGATATGTTTGGCTTAGTGCACTGCTACTATTTGTTCTGTGTGCAGCATCACACAAGGATGTGACATGTAAGAAAACTGGAGAGGAGCTCATTGATATGCACAAAGGACAGAGAGAGGAACAGAGTGGTGATGTGGAGAAAGACTTAATTGCCCTTAGTAGTCTGTGACATACTAATGGTAACCAATACTGATTTTAAACAAAAATACATTGAGGTGGCTGATTCTGAGGTCACTGCACTAGTCTTCAGTTTACTCTTTCATGATGCAGCTTTGAGGCACTGAGCAACCTGGTCTAGTGTCCCTGCCTATGACAAGGGGTTTGGAACTAGATGGTCTTTAAGGTCCCTTATAACCCAAACCATTCTATGATTCATCTTCAGTATCCTCTTTTACCCTAATGAGAACCTCCAGGACTCCCCAGAAAAAGGTTAGGGAGTAAATTGCAGTCTTGCAGAAATGTGGGGGTGGGGATTTGACTGCTAAGCAGTACCACAGGGCACTGCCCTGGCAAATGCTAAGTGCACAAGCCTTCCTGATCAGGAGGCATCCACCATCAGAGACATTTCCCTGAAGCACTGTCTCTCTTCTTGCTTGTTCTGCCAAGTGGAGGAGCAAATGGAAGGAAAGAAACTTACTTTCTGGAAAAATGAAGCTCAATGCATAGCTAGTTCAGTCCCAAAATGAACTCTCCCTTCTGCTGCCTCTGGATGTTTTGGAGATGAACAACAGAGTTTCTTCAGCAGCCTGAGGTCAATGAGTTGGACAGATCAAAAGGCATCCCCTTCTTCTCTCTACAACTCCAGAACCAAGACAACAAGAAAGGAATTTTTAAGCCAAATGTAGTGTAATTAAATATAAAAATGTGATTTATTTGATTCTGTATTTTATTTTTTGTGGTTTAGTTTTACTTAAATGACATTGTTTATTTAAATATGACTCCTGGCACAGAACTGGACTGTAAAGTTGTACTCCACTGCTTGACCATGCAGTTTTTTGTGCAGTGAGCTTAACTGAGATAGTGCAAAGCTCCAGAAATGCTTAGACTGGCCTTAGTTTTTTTCAAGCAACAGAATATTCTTATGTAGAAGGATATTAGACAAGATGTGGAACAGTAAGAGCATGTAACATTTCAGTGCTCAGTTGCCTACAAACATTTTCTTAAATGAAAGAGGCACAGTGGAATATATACCTTTTATTTCAAAACTTTTAGGCCAGCCTGTGTTGTCACAAGAAACTCTGAGATGTTATTGATTCCGTTCATATACTACTGCAATGTTAGTGCATTTCCGTCTTGCAAACTGGAGTTCAGCTTCATATGTATCATATAAAAATTTCTTATTGTGAGGAAGGAAGATTGAGCTATCCCTAACCTGGCTGTACTTCACAGGCTGAAGACCTAGTCCTTATGAGTTGACCCAGCTGGAGATAGGTCTTCTTCTATTTTCTTTCTGCACAAAAAGAAACTAGAAGCAAAGGAAAACCTGAACAAATTAACCTAACAAATAAACAAGAAAAAAATCCATAAAAAACCCCCAGGGATAGAACAAAAATGTGAGATGTATCTAGAGGGCAGAAACTCTTCCCTAGTCCTCTGCACTGACCATTATCTATTCCCTGAGTTATCTCCCGCCTTTTTATCATGTAGACTTGATGATTACTTTTTTTGCATCAGAATCTGTTCATGCCTCTTCTGGCTGTTGCTAAATAATACTAGATGACATCTGATGGTACAGAACACCATGGATGTTTCTCAGATGCTTTAAATCACACCTTTTTCATTTATGTTTTTCTGTGGGTAGAGATTAAAAATAGTGCCTCCAATATGAGTTAACTCAGTCAGAGATAACTGAAAGATGTGGATTTTCTGTTTTATTGTGGCATTGCACTTCAAGCAGCTTGGTAGAACAGCTAATAAGCTCTGTTAATGCATCTCTGCCTGATCCAGGAAGCTCAGAGGACAGAGAGACTAAGCTCCCATCTGTCTGCAAAATACTGGATAGACTTCCACTCAGACATGAGCTGGAGTTTGTTAATGTGTAATGAAATTAATTAAAACCTCTCCCTTCCCCCACTATTGGTCACATATTCACCTGGTTGCCTTCTGAGCACAATAGTACTTGACAGAACTGTAGGAGGGGGGAGATGTGGAGGAAGGATGGGATGTGAGATGTTTCTTCCTCTTTGTGTCTTTTTGGCTTTTCAGTGCAAAGTCACATTCTGTCATGTTACATACACACCAAAATATCTAGAAACACGCAGGGCAAAGATCAGCTTGCAAGCGTGAGTTCATGAACTCTGCCAGTGTGCAGATCTCTCTGCCTGAGAAGCACAGCATCCCAGAGGCAAGTCAAATGAAAACAGTCAGAAAAGACTCAGGTAACAGAAAAGGCAATTGTGCGGCCAGGACCCATCCTGAACAGAATATGTTTTGGCTCATATTGAGACCTTGACAAAAGGAAGCCGCCAAGGTTACCAGCAGAGTTGACTTAGTTTTTATCTACTTTTTTGTTATTTTTTTAGAACAGGAGTGTTTAATTATCAGTTCTCAAGCAAACAGTGGTTCGGCAAAATGTCAGATCTCCAGCTGAGATGCCACCAGTTTGTGTCTGGGATTGTGTGCCAGGCAGCTGTATGGACAGGTGAAGAGCTCCAACTGTTCACTGAATGAATTTCCACTTGTGCCTCTCGACATTGATTGAAAACGAAGGTTGCTGTTGGCGCCCTCAGGCTGTCTTAAGGAATCCATCCCTCCCCATGCTAGATCCTTGATAAGTGTAACTCCAGTTACACTTTCTTCCTTTCCCCTTTTTCCTCTTCCCCTACCCTTCCTTTCCCTCCCTTTTCCTCTCCTCTCCTCACAGCCCAGAAGGCCAACAGGTTCTTGAGTTGCATTAGCATGGAAGGTGAATCTGCCTCTTTGTTATGCTCTCATGAGACCCTCTGGAGTACTGTGTCCAGCTCTGGAACCCTCAGCACAAGAGGAACAGGAACCGGTTGGAGAGAGTCCAAAGGAAGGTCACAATGATGATCAGGGGGCTGCATCATCTATCATCCCCTATGAGGACAGTCTGAGAGAACTGGGGTTGCTCAGCATGGAGAAGAGAAGGCTGCAGAGAGACCTGCTAGCTTTTCAACATGGCACCAAACCATCCCTACTTGCTTCACTGGGTGAAGGAAATATGTCTTCAGTGAGGACAGAATCCTGCCCCTGAAAATTCTGAAATCAATGGAAACTTTGAAATTAACTCCGGCATCTGGAGCATTAGTTCATCTGTTAAAACCAATTAACCTCACCGAAATGCAGCAATTTGTGTAATGGGATGTAGAAGCCCTGTCAATTTTATCCAGTGGTGGGAGACAGTCTTCAAATGCATAGAACCACTGTTATTTCCTCTCTGATGAGAAGGCACACTCATAGATCTGTTCTCCTCTGCCACAACAGGCAGAGTCAGGACACTAGGCAAACAGAGGATTCATTCTTCTGAGTCTAGGTTAGAGATTCCTTCTTCTTCTCCTATATTTCAGTCTCCCACAAAGGACACAGATATAGTGCTATCATTCCCCTATTGGTGCTCACTTTGCATATATTCATGTGTTCTTTCTGGTTCTGAATTGCATTGGTTTCACATTCAAATTTGAAAATACATGTACAACTAATGTTCAGAGCTCTCTCTCCCTGGAAGTACCCCACACTCCCTGTGCACATGCCTGCCATCCAGAGACACTCACAATCCATCCAGCACAGCCTGAGGGGCACAGATGTTCTCTGTCAGGGTACAAGATCTGAGATTTTAGGCACCTAGAGAATGTCATTGCCAGTGAGAGATAGGAAGAGAGGTGTGTGGTAAAACACCTCTTGCCTCTCTCTTAAAAGAAGTGAGCCATATGCACTTAACTCAAAGAAGAGACATACGACACTGGCCCTGATGAGGGGTCTTGGCTATCAGATACCAGATGATTGAAGTCAGCTACCTGCAGTCTTGATCAGGAGTCGGAGCTCTACACATGGCCAGGATTTTCTGACAAACCCTGGATTTTTTTCTCCTTTCTCATCCCTTGACTTTCCTTTGTGAAAAACACTCTTTAAGGTGCCTTTTATTTTTATTTTATCATAAAGAACAGCTGAGGTGCCCTAGAGGTCCAATAGACTATTCTTTGAGGCATGGACTGTTAAGTTACCACCTCTTTTTTTTGAGCACTTTCGGCATGAAATGACAGGTAAAAGGACACAGTTACCAAGCTAGCAACTGAGAGTAATTAGTACACATAAGTCATCTGAATTTGCTTAAGGAAATAGCATGCAACATAACTGCAGCTCACATTTTCTATGGTTTTCCTTCCACAGCTCACAAATAAGAAAGGCTTGCTCTTGCTTATATCACAGCAGAATACCTATTTCAAAAGCTTTCTTTGATGTTTTTGTTGGAGATGACAAAGGACAAGAGAAAACCTCTAAGTTAATTGAGGATATTGGTTTTTCACTCTGGAAAGCAGTGTATTTTCCTTACAGCATGAGTCTCTGTATTTGCTGTCTGTGACCATCAGAACCACCACACTATGCAGGACAGGTAAAAGAAGATTTTATTCAGGCAGATATTTCATCTCTTGCAGAAAAATTAAGTGCATGAATTTTTTTTTCTGCTGAGAACATAATTCTGGCATGTTGAAGGAAAAAAGTCATACTTGCAAAGTTTGCTTCCATGCTTGAAGCTGAATGGAGTGAAGCACCTTGTTGAATTGGGATTAAAACACAGCAGTTTTACCCACAATATTGTCTGCTGGAAGTTGCAGACAAGCCAGGTGAAAACTGTATGAGGTGAAAACTGCTTAGAGAAAGCCTGTGCCCTGTGGCTTGAAGATAAATTCCAATTATAATACAGGAAAATCTCTAAAGCTGTCCTCCAAGTGTAGACTTCCTGTTGTATGTCTATTCACATCAGAAACATTATTCATACAAGTAGCCTTATATGAGATGAGTATAATCTAAACTTTGTATAAAACCTCTCCGTGTGTTCACTTAACTGAGGTCTGTCACGGTGTAGAATTTTTAGAAGACTGTAAAAAAAGTCAGAAAATTAATTTGGACAATAAAGATATGAGATTTATTCCTCTGCCTTAATGAGTTACCCCAGAGTTCTCATTCTGGGGAAAAAGAAAAAAAGGGGAGGGGGGCTTAGCAACCTCAGGGGAAGTTTGGGACTCTAATTAATTAAATAAAAATCCTGCCTGACTGCATAACACTCCTGCTTCTTAGATGACAGCGGGACTATTTTAGTAAGCTCATGCAGGAGTCTTTGAGGTTTCCATTGCAAAAAAGGGATTCTGTTGTTCATCATATGCTATTAGGCAGTGAAGGCTGTTCGTGTTGTTTGTGGTGCCTGTGGAGAGCATTTTTCTTCAGAAAGCTTTATCTGGAATGTAAAGAATGAATTATAGCAGACAAAGAACTAGTCAGAATGAGGAAACTCATATTTCTAATGTAGCATTTCCTAGTCATGGTTGTTTCTCCTGGCCCTTCACTCTTCCATCTATTTAACCCAGCGATTCCTCTGCATGAAGAAGGAAGGGAGTCTAAAGGATGGGTATTTTGCTTTACCCTGTTGAAGGAAATTAGAAATTAGAAGAGATTTTCCATCTCTTTCATTTTTTCATCAGAACCTTCAAGAATAATCTGACTATATACTTTTATAAGACCTGTGTGATAGTCAAGACATATCAAAAAGACCCGACTCTCAATCATTTCTCCAGTGTGAACTCATATACGTATCTCTGTTTCACTCATATTCATATCTTGTCCAACTTGTATCCCTTTCTTCTCCAGAACCAGATCTATGAACATCATGATGATCTGCTGCTAGACTTTCTCCAGTACATCCATGTCTTTTATCCTAGGGAGAAGAGCACACCAGATGTGTGAAGCGGAGGGGAAAGATCATCTCCCTCAACCTTCTGGTTGTCCAAAGGTTGTTGGTTTTCTCTGCTGCAAGGCCACACTGTTGTCTCATGGTCAAAGATTAGAACAGGACCACTTCATCTCCTTTTTACTTTTGCAAAGCTGCTTTCTTCTCCTGGATGGGAAGGCAGGAACACCGAGAGCACTACATTGGGAGGGAGACATAGGCTTTCTTCCTTCAGGGAAGTGAGGACGAGGACTGCCAGCAAAAACAGTGTGGCTGCCTCTTGTGTTTGTTTTCCTCAAGGGGAAGGGAGTGTTTGCTCCCCATCTACAATGCCTGTGTTTAAACTGACTTTAGGAGTCTAATTGCCTGAAGCTTTCTGAAGAGTGTTTGCTTGCTGTCTTGACTTGGTTTGGACTAGAGTGTGTTTGTTCTGAGTGATTTTGGAGTTTGTTTACTTTAAGGGAAAGAGGGGATTTACCTAGAGTGAAATTTGCAGTATGCCCACAAGTATGCTGCTTCTCACAAGGAATTTCTCTTCCCTTGAGGCACCACTTTCTCTGAACTCTTGGTCCTTATTTTTCATCTATGTGAGTAGATGAAAGGGGTTATAATTTTTTTCTCTGTTTTAGCTCCCTTGCAAAAGGAATTCTTTAGGAAGAAAGAAGAAAATTTCCTTTAAGGTAATATCTAAAAACTTCCTTTTTTTTTTTTTCCAAGACAACAAGATAGATACATAAATTTGTCATTTTTAAACATAGACTCTGTACTCCTAAAACTGAATAAAGAGCCTCAAAACTATTTCTTGTGAGAAATATGTGAATTAGAGAAACAGATTATTTGGGGTTAATTATATGTAGTCCAAAGGTTTATGCCAGCAGCTACACTGCTAAGGGTAGGTAAAATCCTTGTTTTTAACAAGAAAAATTCCTTTAAAAAAAACCCACAACAAAACAATAAGAACTCAACCAACCAACAAAAAATACCCTAAAAAAATAACAAAGAAAGACTGGTAACCCAAACAATGGAGACAAGTAAGCTGGAAAATTTTGGAGGTGCTGAGAGTCTGGGCCAGGAAGTAGAAATAAAATTTTAAAAATCTCATAGTTTCTGTTTGCTTTTCCCATCATCAGGGAAATTTCAAAGTAATAGAAATCAAATTAAACAGAATAGGAAAACAGAGATTTTTTTTTTTTTTAATTATAGGAGTTACCTTAGTCCTCTGACTCCACAGTGAGAAACTTGCACTGCTTTTTTCAGGGACAGAGGAAATAGGCATCAAATGCTTCAGTGTAGTCTTTCTGGGTTTTTTTTTTTTTTCTGAAAAGTATTGTGAGTGATTAGACAGGAATATATTAAGCAAAGCATAGGCCATGAAGGCAACAGAGGATCCATAAATTTTCTTACAAGAGAGAATTACTGGAATAGAGCTCTGAACCATCAACTAGTTCATTGAGTGGGGAAATGTTTCTTTAAATGGAATTATTGCCCAATATATACTCGAAGGGACCGGGAGAAAGGGATCCTTAAAACGACAAAAGATCTGAAGCTGTTTATGTGCCGTATGAACGAATTGCATGCAATCAAATATTTATTTGCAATTTATCAGTCAGCCACTAGATGTCTCTGATTATTGCTCACAGTTTCAGGCCAATTCGCTCTCCAGTAAACAAAGGAGACTGAAGTGAATCTAAAGTGAGAAAGGTTTTTTGGTACAGATCTCAGCTTGTATTTGCTGTGTTAGATAAATACCTTCTTTTTTAAATGTCCATGATCCTGCATATTACTAAAATCTCATTTTTTCTTAAACTTCCTTGTATCACAACAGATCCAGGTGTGTTTCCCTTCCTCCTTGTGACTTCCTGATTTCATAAATAATTGTTTTACTTTTTTTTTTTTAATAGTATATTAAAAACAAGCCTTAGTCTCCACATGACAGCTGTTGTATTAGTTTAACAGAATAAAGCACTGTGTAATCCCAAACGTGTGATTTATTTACAGATATGCTCTCTGAAGAATGAAATTTCTTTAACAAATACCTAAAATCTCAAAGCAGTTTCCATGCGTGTGCAGCAAACAGTTGAAAGTGGCATACTGGCCAAATTCAGTTGAGAGCATATCATGTATTATCATTTTAAAATCTCCAGGAATTTTTGGTTGAAAAAATGTTATGTAACATATTGTTTATTAAATGGAAAACATTATGTAATGGGCCAGTCTTTTCCTGAAACAGTGTTGATGACAGGGAAAACACATTTATATACACATGCATGAAAGTCTGTAAGTACGTCTTTTTAAAATTAGTGTGTAAATATAAGGACCAACTCTTTTCCACGTTTTTTTCTTAGGAAAACACACATAGTGAGTTTCAAGGAGTATAAAATGGAATTATTCTGGGCCTGAACTTATATAAAATGCACTGGATACAGTGGTATGTTTAGTATCTGGTCAGTCTGTACCTGTCTTTATGTTTTCCCTATGGGATCAAACGTGAAGTAATATCTAGAGAAGGAAAGAGACGAGGTCAGTACCTCATAGAAGACAGAGTTGCCACTTTTAGAAGTCTGCAGTTTTATTTGTTTGCCTTAGTAAGAACACTCCCTCCAGAGCTGAGAGAACCTGTCTGACAAACCCTCCAGCTTCACCAGTTCCTTAGTGGTGTTCTGAAGTGGGTTAAAGCCTCTGGAATTTGTTAAACATATCACTTCATCATGATAATGATCATTGGAAAGGTTTGCTATTGCCATAGTTCATAACAAATTTTTCTCTATGCTATGTCAAACACACCGAAAGAGTGCATCTCCCTGTTCCACACTGTGATTAAGTGTTCTGGGATGTCACACTAGGAAAGGACTTGGTAGAGAGCAAAAGTGATAGAAATAGGAACTGTAATTCTCAAGGAGATAAATGAGTAGGAGAGATTTATTGATGAAGCATAGATAGTCCTAAGAGTAGAAGTTAAAATAGCAGAAAATGAGGTTCAAGGGAGGGAAGAGATCTGTACTACAGAGAGAAACAGAAAATGAAAAGTGTGCAACCATGATAAAATAGCATGAAAAACATGGACAAGGAACAGAGCAATGAAGCTATAAACTTCTCCTGTTTCTCCCATATGAATAACCCATTTTAGCTATCTACCTGCATTGCCATTACTGGAAGTGAAATCTGATATTTACATGATGTCTTTGAAATGTGGTAGGCCACATGTATTGCTGCTGTAATCCCACTGGTGTCACCACAGACTATGAAGTTTCTCTGGGGAGAGCACGCTTGGATGGAACACCATAGTTAATAAATCTCAGAACATCTCAGCCCCTCTTTTCCAATCACAAGCAGTGGTTCATCATAAACCAGACAGAACAGTCAGCTTGAGGCTTTTTTTTACTGCTCTTATGACCCAGGTTCACTGTCAAGTTTGGGTCCACTATTTAGCTAGCGTAATTCTTACCTTATTCCTCAATTTACACCTGCAAGAAATTTGAATTGGAGTTGTAAGGACTTAGTTTGGACAGCCTAAGCTCTAGATAGCACAGTCACAGTGTTAGAACCATAAGTGATTATATTTTCCTGGATGTGTCTGCAGATAAGGTTTGTAACACAATTGTAATGAGCTTTGACTGAGAGAATCTTTGCTAATTCTGCTCTATTGAAAGGCAGTAATTCAGTGCAGAAAGAAAGGCATCAGATGGGAAAGATGTCATCTGAACTGTAAAGGTAAAGAAGATTGACTCTGGCAGGAACAAAGTCAAATGGATACATTGCTGTTTCAGTTACAAGAACATAAACTTGATATAACTATTTCTGCATTGGTGAAGCTTGAATCAGAGCTCATTGTAACTCAGACGGATGCTAGGTCTCATTCAAGCTCAGGGCATGACTCTTACCATTTACTTAGTTTAATACTGATCACAGGACTGCTCTAAGGATGTTATGATTAAAAACAAATTAGACAAGGTACCAAGGTCAGAGATTTCAACCTAGTGTAGTACTGTAGTAGCTAGGAGGGCAAGCTGGTTTATCCTGACTGATCCACTAGAATTAGGATTAAGTGCCTGCCCTTTGCAGAAGCAGAGCCTAAAGCTACTACCAGATATTACATCTGCCAGAGCATGCTATGTACCTACAGCACCTATTGTTGTTCAACACATAAGTTACCTGAAAAACTGCTAAGGGCATGGCTCCACCCAACCAGGACTGAAATACCTTAGTCTTTTCTGTAGGTAAACAGGTAAGGCAGTGACATTTTCCTCAAAGTCAGAATGGGGAAAAACTGTTTGTTCAGAATTCAAGCAGAGTAAGCTGTTAGGCTGTATTTCCTCCTACTGGAGGCTCCAACCCTGCTTCTGTCTGCAGGTAATATGTTCAAAGAAAATCCTACTTACGTGAAGAGGATCACCCCATCAGTTGATCAGTTGTACTAGTATTGACAGTATTTATGAGACTGGTATTTATTTGGGTATTTTTAGCAAGTAAATGTAAATAGGAGAAAGATTAATAACAAATAATCAGGAAAAATGTGAGTCATCAGCTACTGCAAGCAATAGATGGAGTTTTGATTTTTTTTTATGATACCTCGACATCTGTGTTATGCAGAAATAGTTAAGATAACAAGTTAGCCTTCTATCTTCTAGTTATCACAATAATAACAGGAAAGATCCCCCTATTCACATCTTACGTCTTCAACTTATGCAGTTTTTTCTAGCCCAGTTAATGCTTATAGACATACTACATTTTAAGCCAAGTGGAAAACTCAACTCTACCTCAATAATTTCTTTGCATGAGTACCTATAGCGAAACAACCACAGATACAGCTCAGCAAATCAACCAATTTCCCTCCTCCGGGAAAGACGAAAAAGAAAAATATTATAGCTGTCCTGTCTAATCTGAAATATTTGAGACATACTGAATTACTGCACTGATGAGACCTATGATTTCTACAAGAAAATGAGACATGTAGGTTCCCTCTGGGAAGGTATTTGACTTTAACAGAAACATGCATGTTCCCCCAGGCTGGGACATGACTAGTTATGTACTATCGATCTGTAAAGTGACTGATTTCTTATCCTGCTTGCCATGCAGAGTCTTATCACCAAAGAAGCTGTTCCACACTTAGAACAAGAAGACACTGCAGACCAGCTCTGGTAGGAGGTCATGAGTGTATCTGATATCATATATAACATATTTGAGGAAGATTAATACCCTTCAGAAACTTTCATCTGCTTATGCTATACTCACTTCAACATTTTTGTGGGGTCCATCAATCCTATGCATTCTTGCTGCTGTCAGACATTAAAACTAGACAGAGAAAGAGTTGTTCCATTCCAGATCCCCTCCTCCATCTTCTGTCTGTAGCCTTCAAAAGAAGGAAGAAGTGACATTTTCACTCCTCAATTCAAACTGTAAAGCCTAAGATGATAATCAGCAGAGGAATTAACTGTAAAACAAGTTTTTATTAGAGACTGGTGTTTAGTAACAGGTATGAACTTCATATTTTCTTCTGGAAGACATTAAGTTTGACAGAGAGAGCACTAAATTAGAAGACTTAATGAATGAACGTTGAGAGAGACAAATAGTGAATGGATAAGTGGAAATTATTTTCATTGTGGGACCTGTATGGAATATTTCTTTAATTTCAAACCAAGGAAAATGCAGGTTACGCAAGGGTACAAAGAATAAAATGTAGTAACTTATATTCCAGGCCAAGGTTCAGATCACAGATGACTTTGTAAATGTCACACAACTTTTTCCCTCCCATATGAAAAAAGAAAGAATTTGATCAATTCCTCCTCTCTCTCCCTCCCCTCTTCCCCAGACAACTTCTGCAACCGATGCAAAGCATAGCATTCAGTGTCAAAACCTGTTACATGCTGCTATCTCCTAATAATATTAAAATGAAAATGAAAGTGGCTCCCAAACAATCTTTAAATCAATCCTAATGTGATCAAATTTAATATCTCCCTCTTTCTTTTTCTCCTCCCTTCTCCCTTTCATGTCTCTTGAACGTTTACTACAGCATTTTGTCTGCAGCAATGGATTCAATTTTTACTTTGCTGATTGGTGTTCAGTCTCTCAAGTTTGACATGAATGTTCTGTTCAAAGAGTTGCAGTACCTGTCCTTAGAAGAAGTTTTTTTTTCTCCCATGACCTGTAGGTGCAGCATGTTTTTGTTGTAATTGAACTGACTGTAAGAAGGTGAGAACTTTTACCATGAGAGGGAAGGAGGTAACTCCTGCCTCTTCTGGTCTAAATATAGCTTGTGTTTGACAGACCTTGTGTTTCTATGGGCTGTCCTTGATTCTAACCAGAACTTCTGGTTCTGCATACTCCCTCCCTGGTTTTTGATGCTGCTGTATATCCAGACACTTCTACAGATTCTCATCTGTGCTTGTCCTGTTCTGGAAAACTAACAGCATTTGAATATAGCTGAAAAAATGTAAAAAGTAATTGCCACATAGATAATTTTTTTTTATTTTTCTGAAAGAGACTACTAGCTCATTTTTTATGATCAAACATTGTGAAGTAGAATAAATTAATTTTTAATGCATCAATCATTATAGCTTAGAAATACTGATGTTATGGTAAGCAAATGTTAACTTCAAAGTCCTGGACAAGATCTGACTGATTATAAGAACATCTTGCAACAAGAAGTTAGAACAATTCTCTAAGAAGAAGTGGAAGAGGGAGCTGGTAGTACTGGTTTTAATAATTAATATAGCTTACTTTGCACTGATGAAAATAAAAATACTGAGTATTGGATCCCAAAATATCACATAAAATGAGCAATCAAACCCTCAAAAACTCCTTTCAGTGGAATTCAAGAGAGGTCATAGTTCATAACTATCATTATTAACTAGCCTTAACAAGAACCTAGGGAAAAATAATAAACAGGAAATCATTACTGAGAGTATTTTCAGATGATATAAATACAGCTGACTATACAAATAGAAATATAGTGTAAGGAGATAGTGACCCAGTTTTTAAACATGTTTGTAACTGCTGGTCTTCCAGATTCCTTTTGTAAAGTCTTTTTCACAACAGGGCTCAGACATAATTTTTAATTATGTGTCCCCCTATGAACATAGTATTTCATTTAATTTCATAGTAGTTCATTTAGGCATAGGTGAAACACATATGGGGATTTGATTAGTCTTTAAGTATCCACATAAAGAACGTTGTGGACAAAGTTGCAGTGATGCTCAAAGGCTGATTATTAAAGCTACAAAATTCAAACTGAAAATAAAGCATAGATTTAAGCTGTAAGATTATTAATCATGGAAGCTATTTACCAAAGATGATGATAGATTTTCCATCTCTGGGTGTTCTTTAAATGGTTTGCTTTCCCTTTCCTTCTTCAAATATAGAATTTGTACTCAATGTAGGAATTAATATAAGGAACACCCAGGGCTTGCTTTGTGGAAAGAGGTTTTTCTTTATCCAGAGGAATAAAGAAATTACACTGTGTCAGCAATGCCCTATTTGGCCTAAGAATTAACCAACCAGAGAAGTGACCATGAGGCATTCACCCACATGTATTTTACACCAAGCCCAATTCAACTAGCTATGTAGATATGATCCAGAGAACCAAACTTGAACTACTAATTATATATCTGCCTTTAAGGTAGAACCTATTTTCCCTAATACAGTCCGTCTTTTCAACTCAACTCAACTCGAATTTGGCACTACTTCAAGCTATTTATTATGATTTAAAATAATTCCACAAACCTCGTGACACAGCTGCTTTTGTCACAATAATCACTTGGGTGCAACATGTTCCTATTGTGAAGCTTGATAGGTTAATTGATCTTCACAAAGCTTGCAACTAGATTTGAGATGCTTGGATAAAAGTGATAAGTGTTAGGTGAAATCACTGTCAGTATTCTTGAAAAATTCTCAGGTATAGTAGCAACCAGTTAGACATACTGAGAACGTTAACAGAATACTGGTCAAGATATACATCAGCATCTTTCTCTCCTCTACCTTCTTTTCTATAAAGAAAGGTTTTTGTTCTTTGGGTTTTTTTGAATTTTTTTTCCCCATACATTCAACTTGGAATTATTACAGCTGGACTAGGCACCCTTATGTATGGCATATCCAGTGCTTGGGTTTCACAGCAAGACTAAATTAATTTTCCTTAAGCCATTAGTGTTAGACTGATTGTAAGTCTGCCCTTGAAAACTTCTAGGTGAAAGTAGTTCTGTGACCTCCCTTGGCAGTTTGTTCCATGGCTGTATCTATCCTAATAGTTATAAAGTTTGTCTTAATCATTAACTTAAATTTCCCCTTTGTTGCAACTTCATCCCATTTCTTCTTGTTCTGACCTTGGTGACTAATTAAAATAATTGGCCCCTGACCTTCTTCTATTATTCTTTATGTATTGGAATAGAAATAGATGTAGACCAGAAAATGTGGAACCAAATTCTAATGCCCTGATGGCCTCAGGAAAACATACAGCCTTGGGATTTCTGATTGACCTCCAGTAAGGTTAAAAGCCACATGTAAAAGTTGGAACAGCATCTTTAAAGAAGTTCCCTTGTACTGAAGTTTTTATGTGGGTTGATACCACTGACTTCAAGATGAGCATATGGGAACAGATCTTTCTCTAATAAATGGAGTTTTTACTCTAAAGTAATGAAGGAATAGAATGCGTTGTATGGAACAGTACACTCAGATTCAGTCCTGAAACTCACTAGTGACTCATAAAGAAATCAAACAAGATTCCTTTAACTTCTGCTCCATTAAAATGATACTTCCCTGGGACAGCGCAACAACAGTATGTTGAGGACTTGGTCCTAAATTAGGTAGGTAGATAAGTAAATATTAACTGGTGGAACCAGATTTGATATCCTCCTTGACAGTTGTGACAGAAAGTAACTTCTGAGTTACAGCCTCTTACCATTCATAACATGTCACAAAATATTAACATCCTTGAGTGTGATTAAGGAAGTGACACATCATAATAACTTATCTTGAAGAAAGTCTGAAGTGAGCACTGGCCTGATTTGATCATCTCAGCTTCTAGTAAAAATGAAAAAAAGCTGTACATTTTTTGAAGACTGAGAGTCAAAGTATCACCAAGATATCCAGCAAAAGTTTTCTCTATCAATAATTAAAATTAAATGAAATAGCCCTATTATAAGCAATGAAAAACTATATTGCCATCAATACAATTCTTATTTGTGAAGTATGCGTTGTTCTGAAATGTAATGACAGGGTTTGCATACAGGACATTTAACTTGGAGATGGAAGAGGGTAAAATGGACTCTTAAGGTCTGAACTCCCATTAGCTGATGGACATTTTTTTATCATGGGGAGGATGCTGCCAAACTAAAGTATGCAACTATGTTTTGTATAATTTGAGAGAGATCCAAAGAACAGGAAACTTCTTGCATGTTTTATTTATTCACAATATTATTTTGGGTTTCTAGTATTTATGTAAAGAAGAAAAGTTCCTTTCTGTAAACATTTTTTTTCCTAAAATACTAAAATTCTGAAAATGGTACTTACAAGTTTAGAACTTATTAAAAGAACACCTTCTTTATTGAAGTAATGTAGTAGTAAAATCCTATCTATTTTTATCTATTCAGTTCCTGATCATTCAAAAAACTGTAGCTTTACAGATTTTCTACAACACAGCACAGACAACAAACCTGAAGAAGATTTCTGATGAAAAGTGTAATATCTATATTTCACAATCAGTCATACTGAAATGCAGACTTTCCCAACTGGCTTTTATGGCTATTAATTTGAAACCTTCAAAGGGAGGTATCAAACAGTCTTAGGAGTGTTTTTTTATCATTTACATTAAGTTACTTTGCAATTCCATATTTCATTATTCTATGCAACTTGTATCAGGTATCTTGAGATTCTTTCTCTTTGTATTATGGAGTGTCTTGATCGCGATTCATCTAAGGTAGAGGATCACTTAACTTTTCTTCACAAGACTGCAGCTCAGATCCATATCTCCCAGGAGACCATCTGTGATACAAGGCAAGTGACTCCCAGCAGGATGCTACCGAAATTTACATTAATTAGTATGTCCAGACACCAGAAATGTTTTGTTATCTTGTGAGAGGTTACTATGAAGCTGTAATGAAGACCTGCAAACGTGGAAGAGACAGTACTGCTGCCTCTGAGTCTCTGGTACATCTCAGGCATATTTAAATAAACTTGGTTCAGGTTTCATATACTTAGGCAGAATGCAGTTTATTCATATCTCTTCAAGCCAAACAGCAAAGCCAAACAGCACTTCTAAGATTTTAAAATATATATTCTCCAATTTCAATAGTATCATTTTAAGCTGATGATTGGATAGAGGCTGTCAAGGGATACAGAGACAGCCACACATGGAGAGCCTGTCAGGAGGAATGCCTATGGTTCCAAAGTATAGAAAAAAAAGAAATTTTGTTCTCCACTTCTTAAAATATCCCTAATGCCAATATCAAGTAGGTAAGGATGAAAAAGTCTAAGACAGGGAGTGTAAAGCCACAAGTTGATGAAAAAATGCACTTGGTTGTGTTTTTTTTTAGTTTTACTTTGCAATTTTCATGGAGTCTTCTGTTATCGTATTTGGGGTCCACATTACCCACTCCAACATTACTAGTCATATTCTATTCTATGGGCTAGAATTTCCTTCTCTGAATATTGCAGAAAAAGAGGAGAAACAAAAAGTCAGCACAAGAACATCAAGCTACATCTGTTCCAAAGTCCAAAGATTATTGCTGGTACCAATAGACAATATTAACTGAAATGCCCCTGTATTACATATATCCTCCAAGGCCGTATTCATACCACTTCCCTAGAAGGTGGCAAAGTACCATGATGATTCTGCTAAGAAGAAATTCCTGACCATACACAAGGTGTGTAGAAAAGCAGGAAGTGCAAAAATCTCACTGTTTCAGTATTTCTAATCTACCTCTACTTCCTAAACTAGCATACAGACAGATATCAACCAAGTAAACTGGAGAGTCAAGGTGTTAAGAGGAGTCTGCATGGTCTCAAGATGAGGAAATCAATAACTTAAGATGTTGAAAGCAGATGGATTAGTATAGGTAAAATCTTCACATTAATTATTAACTCCTTTCAGTTTTTGTATTTTATCATCACTATGGAGGAATAAGGGAAAGAAGAAAATAAAGATAAGAAGAAAATCTCTGTTTCGGGAATGATCAAAAAGATCTTTTTATAAGAAAATCTTCATCAATTATAAACCAAGAAAGATGGGGCATGAGTAATACCTGGAAATTTGGGGGGGTTTACTTTTATTCTCGTCCCTCCCCCACTGCTTCTTTCTTCCCTCACTGTCTTTGCTCTTACTCTTCCTTCCTTCATCACCCAGCGGCATTTCTGCCACAACCAATGCACATCTGTTGTAAAGAGTTGGTTCATAGTTAGGCAGTTGTGACAGCTCTGACCTCTGCAGTTCTGTTTTGGTGGGGCAGGGAAGGAGGTCAGGAAGAAAAGGCAGCTCTGATTGGGTGTAGAACACTGTGTTTCTGTGGCATCTTGCCACTGTGCACATTGTCTATTGTCCAGTCTGAACACATAGAAAGAGATGCTCCAGTATTGACATCTATAGACAGATACTAGTGTTATTCATTTAACAAGGAGGAAATACACTTTTTCAACAATAAGTTCTCTTAATTATGTCTGCACCATGGCTGTTTTGAGTTTTGTTTAGGAAATAATTTACCCTGTCTTGGACCAAACCTCCCTTTTTAAATTTTCCTTTTAATTTTTTCCTTTTTTTCCCTCACTCTTTTTATTTCTTTTCATTTTAGGTTCTCAAATTTTCCATTTCTCTCTTTGTTCCTCTTCTCTGTGGGCCCTTCTGCCAAGATCTGATTTCTTTTGTTTTTGGCAATTTAATGTTCACTTTCTAAAACTCTTTATTTCTTTTGATGACATGCATTCATCCTTCTAATAATTCAGATATAAAGAAAGACAATATGCAAAGAGAATATATAATAACTTTCCCTGTTAATGCTTCAGTCTGCAACAGGAGCCAACATCCCCAGGAGAACATGGTAACACATTTTGGAGAAACTTGTGAGGGACCTGCCATGGAAATTAACAGGAGAGACCCTCAGTCACAAAGAAAGAAAAGCAAATTCTTCCTTGGTCTGGAGACAGCCCCTTAACTCATTTGCCTTTTCTTCTCAGAGGCACAATAGGAAAAGCCTACAAATGAGAGAAGAGTATCCAAGGATTGATGTTCAAATACCACAAAAATTAACCAGATCCTCAGCTGTCATAAATTACAGACTCACGGGAATTCATACAGGAAAAGTCTGAGTTGGAGAAGGGCATTGATTCCATATTTCATAGAGAGGTCTATAAAGTAGTAGATATCTAAAAGTAAATGAAGCAAGCCCCATGAAGAATCATAGAATCAGTTGAGGTGGAAGTGACCTTTAAGGGCAAACTTGTCCAAATCCCCTGCAAGTAAGCAGGGACAAGCTGCGTTAGATCATGTTGCTCAGAGCCTCATCAAGCCTGGCCTTGAATATCTCCAGTAATGGAGCCTCCATCACCTCTCTGGGCATCCTGTTCCAGTGTTTCACCACCACCCATCAGCTTCTTCTGAATGCCTAATCTAAACCTACTCCACTCTGGTTTAAAAGGATTGTCCTTTATCCTTGGAAACTAAAATTTATGTCCCTTCCCAGCTTTCTTGTAGGTCCTCTTCAGATACTGGGGCTTTTTTAGAAGGCTTCTCCAGAGTCTTGCCTTCTCCAGGCTACGCAACACCAAATTTCTCAGTCTGCCTGTGTTGGTGAGGTGTTCCAGCCCTTGGATCATCCTCATGGCCCTCCTCTGGACCCTCTCCAACAGATCCATGTCTTTCTTGTGTTGAGGGCTCCAGAACTGGACGCAATAATCCAAATGAGGTCTCAATAGAAGAGAATAGAGGAGGAGAATCACCTCTCTCAACCTGTCAGCCACAGCTCTTCAGATGCAACCCAAGATGCAATTGGCCTTTTGGGATGTGAGAGCACACTGTTAGCTCATGTTCCGCTTTACACAGTCATTTTCCTTTGTCCTGAAAACACTAGTCAGAGACTGTTCTGAGTTTTTACTTGGTGTGCAGCACCACCATCACCATCACTAGATGTACTGTTGTTAACTCACAACTTTCCAGTATTTGAGTATATTATGATTATTAAATTAAATACTACATATGGTTCTTTACCTTTGGTGTCTTGTTTAAAATAATGTCTTGAAGGTTTTGACCTTTGTGATGTGGAGAGTGTTACATTCTGAGCCAGTGGGAGAGACAAATGAACAAGGATCTGAACCACTTCAGTTCTTTTCACTGGTGCTTTTCTAATATTTAGTCTTCCTCATTTGCCATCTGTCATAGCAATACAGTTAATAGGAAAGTACAAAAGAGGAATTAAAAAGACTGAAAGAAAGCAGACTGAAGAAAGCAGAATTTTTTTTTTTCTCATTTGAGGGGTAATCTCAAAAATATCACAACACCTCAAGTTGAAGGTAGGATGAATAGGAAGTTTTGCTCAGTTCTCAGTGTGCTTGGTTGATATTTGCTTTTCAAGAGCAAATGCTAACAGCTTAAAGGAACTCTCAGATATTGTCAGTGATACCATGGAATATTGGAACTCTCCTGTATAATTTACTGGGAAGGTTTTTGGGGATCTTCTTTTTCTCTTTAAAATCCTTTTTTGTTGGTTTGTTTCTAATGTAAATTACATTTCAGTGTAGCAATAGGAATGTGGTATGAATCTGACTGCTTGTCAGAAATGAATGCAAAATGTTACTTTGTCAGTTTGTCAGTTATAAAAGTCAATAATTTCTCACTTAACTTAAAAAAAAAGGAGGAAAAAGTAAACTCCAATATAAAGGCTGAAGAATTAAAAATCATGTACATAAAATGTCAACATTACATTTGGAGTCCAAATGAAAACTCACTGGATGAGGGGAATGGATAATGTTTCCATTTATTGTACTGATAAATCTTGAAAATTCGACATGGCTTAAAAATTAAGAGTATCAAAGCAAAGAACTTGAGACACAATCAGACCAGGGCAGCAAACAGACATGTTTAGCATGTCATAAGGATTTTTAATAATTTATTTAAGAAAACAACAAAGTGATGAATTTATCTCAGTGGCAGAGAAGGTCCTCTTCAGCTTTTTTTCTTTAATGAATAAAAAGCTGTGTTTTTTTAAAAGTAGTTTAGGGTAAATTTTTCAAAGTCAATTATTAACAGGCAATCTCAGACATAACTACCTAGGATAAGAGTTTTACCATATAGATGTTGATTCTTGGTTTCTATTCAGAGTCATTAGGGATAGGACAAGCTTGGGTTATCTGCCTATATAGGACTCTGCCTATACTATAATATAGGCAGAAACTCACATCATCAACTTCTGCAGTGGAATTAAAAAGGTAATTAATTTTAATGAAACAATTCATAAGGATATACATGAGAAGGCAGAATTAGTTTTGATGTTGCTTAACTACAGAGAGGAGTAAGTTATTTTTTGTCCTGTTTATTGACTTCAGCGTATCAACAAGTTGATTTCTGAACACAGGAAGAATTGGCTGACAGAAGAAACTTTGATAGCTCCTGTCTTTACCAGTGAATGGCCACATTACTCCTCCCTTTCTCTGCTTTAGTTTCCTCTTTTCTCTTATTGCCAGGCCTTTTTGGCTGTTTGTCCCTTCTCTGTTCTATTTCTGCTTCTGCCCCTTCGCCCTTTTCTTCCCTCTGATTTTCTACTCAGTTGTGAAGAAATTCACTCTTCCTTCTTCCTGAGCATGGTTATATTCTGACTCAGACCACCAGGAATTTTTCCATCCATGTAATCCAGATTCCTGATTTATTTTATCTGTGACCTGTATTTGGAGGACTGGCTACCATAGTTTCTGCTGTTTCTAAACAAAAAGCCTTTTAGTTCTTCTCTCGTTTAGCTCCAAGAGGAAGTGGCTGTTATGCATACCTACTTCCCTGAGGTTTTGCCCATGATAATGAAGCTGTTCTGTTATTTTATTGAAATCTAAATGCAAGACAACAGACTAAATATATTTTGGCAGATTAAACTTCACACATCAGATGAAATATAAGGCACTGAAAAGGAGAAAGGAAGTGAAAGAAAGTGACTACTGAATAGGAAAAAAAAGCAAAGATAAATGCAGATTTAAGTTATAAAAAACAATCTAAAAGGTCCCCAGGGAGAGATGCAGGACTTTATTCAAAGGAAGGTGGTCTTATCAGGGGCTACAGTACATAAATATTGCAAAGCTCCCTAACAGGTTAGCCACAGTGCTAGATGTCAGTGCATACTTTTCAAGACTCAACCTGCAGCAAATTGGCTGTGAAAGGAAGGCAGAAAAAGAAGAGCAAGTAAGTATGGAGGACTTCATGACAGAAGAACTTCAATTCCCTCCTTTTTTTATGCCCCTTCAGCCATACTGCATATAAATGCACTTACAACATCTCTGAAATACTTTGCTCGTGAAATCCCTTACAACTTTTATCTTGGACAATGATTTTTCAGAAACATGACTCACTTCCAATGAAAAGGAAAAAAAAAAACCAGCTCCCAAGCCAACAACACTTTGTTGCAATCTCCTGGAAGAACAGCGCTTCTTGCACCTATGCTTTTCCTTCACAGGCTGCCATCTGCTGTAATGCATCTCTATTTTTAGCTTTTGAGTCAGGTGACTTAAATCCACATAAGTGTTGATTGTACATGATTGCCTTTATTGATTCTTCTTGGGACACAACTTGCCTGTATTGAGCTTTGTATGTAGTTTTACTCTGGACTTCTACTTTTTTTCTCTAGCGCATTCCTTTCTTCTATCCTCCTGTTTTTATGATTACTCTTTTCAGTGCATAGCATCGTTAGGAATTTCATGCTGTCAAAAAAGTCCTACATTGCTGTATAGGCAACAAGTATTTCTCTGAGAATATAAAACCCCCCTCTATCTTGATCTGAAGAGTACCTGGCAAGTAATAACAGCCAGAAAATCTGAAAGAAAAAGCAGCACGACTAATCTAATTTAAGGGGAAAAAAATACAAATTACTCTAGTGAGTAGAACTGAATTTATTAAAAAGTAGCATGAAACACACATTAATGTACTTTTGGTGAGGATAAGTAAGAAAGACTCATCCTTTTCTGTTTTGGATGATTAATTTACTGTAAAAACTAGATAACAATGCTGTTCCTACCAGTCTTTTGCTGGACTAACTTCCAGGATAAGTGAGGAGTCTTTTGGCTTTCTATTGTGGTTTTTAATTGAGGTATTTAGACACGTGTTTTTTCACTTTTATCTAGGTTTCTTTTTCTGATGAGCAGAATATGCCAACAATTACTCAGTTATTTCTCTGATTTGCATGTAATTTTAATTGCTTATAATTTACATCCCTTTTCCTTATAGGGATTAAACAGGTATCCTGGGTGCCAGACCACTCACGATCAAATTAGCGTGTTACTCATATGCTTAGTATTAGGCACCTGGTTACACAGTCTGCCTAGTGAGCAAATGAGCAAGTGAAATGGCTCATGAGAATAAATCTGAGAATAAATCTCCAGACTTATCCTCAAAATTGTTCATGCTTTAAAAATATAATTTCCCTATATTCAGTCTGGAGTGTATTCCTCTTGCACAGGATTTGACTTTAGAAAGTAACCAGATGCTTGAGAGGAAAGGTCCAGAATGCTTCTTGGTTTCATTTCATACTATTTTTTTCCCCATCATGTTTTTAAATGACCAACTTGAGCTCATTTGCAAAACTTTTTGACACAGGTGAACAACTAAACAACTAAAAGAGTATGAATTTTGAACCTTCTGTTTCACACGCTAGATGACCAGGATAATAGCTTGAGTTGGTGTCAGGACCTACAACTTCATGTAGTAAACTTTCTGTGGCTGGGGAACAGACCACAGGATCTTTAGATGACATAATTAGGGATAACTGAAAAAGCATGAATACTAGAGTTGGTAAATTAAAGGAAGTAGGAGTTTATTTCTTAGCTGTACAGGAGGAAGATGAGAAGATTCAGTGCAGTGCTCAAATTCAGCTGATTTGTTGTGTGATGTTGCAATATTCTGCCTAGTATTTTTGTTATGTGACAGGCTAATCCTGGTTGTGGGTGTAGTGGGAGAGAAAAGAAAAAGGAGTGGTGAGGAAACATGACTACCAAGTTTATCAAGTCTATGTTCTGGAGGTATGGCTTGGAGTTAGAGGTGTCTGTGTGTGGTGTATTTACTATTACTTCTCTGCCTGGAAACCTCCCTAAAATCTCAGGAAGTCAGTAGATTTTTGTCTTTCATTCGAAGTGATTTTTGCTCTCTCATTATGCGTTAAAATATTAAAAATAAAAAAAAGCAAAAACAAAACAAAAAGAACCCCAAGCAAACAAAAAAACCCCAAACAAAAAAAATTCAAAACAAATGAACAACAGCAACAAACAGATATTTGATTGGAGAGACTGTATGGAGTTTTCTGTAGGAGAATGTAGAATTGACAGACAGATCTCGTGCTGATATTCTCTGGAAAGTTGCTGTTCTTACAGATGTTTTCAGCCAGCGCTAAGGAAATTTATTTAGTGTGTCAGTACCATGCAAATATATATCATAACTAACTTTAAAAAAGAAGCTATCTAAAAAATAGTCAGTTCAGCATGTCCGATGCAGCAACTGGAAACAGGAGTTTTATTTATTTCTAAGGTGGAAGGGGTTTTAACATACGAATAAACTGACTTGAACACACCAGGAACAGCAGACTGCTTATGAACTAATTCATTATGGGTGGGTTTTCCTTTCCGTGGGTTTAATTTTTTTTTGGTTGTAATTTAGAAGAATGCAATTAAAAATGAACTTGATAATTAATTCTGAACTGGTGAGAACCAGTTCCAGAGATTATGACTATAGTGCTATGTAGCCATTGATATAAATATTCATGAGGTTTCATTGTGTTACTTTTTTTATAAAGCACATAGCTTATCTGAAAAAGTAAAATTAAAGTACTATTATTTAACATTGCAGTGCAAATAAAAGCCAATAGAGTGAGACAAAAATACATGCACAGTAAAATATAACATCCATATTTTGTAAATATGCTTATGGGTATTTGTGCATTTAAATATGTCTGCTGTATGCTGTATTATATACTTTATATTATGCACTATTTATATTATGTATTATTACACACTCTCACAAGTATACACAGAATCACATCATGTGAGACTCTCACTCTCAGAAGTACATGTGCACATATTCCCAGAATCATAGAATGGTTTGGGTTGGAAGAGATCTTAAAGATCATGTAATTCCATGGGTACCCATTTCACTGGACTAGGTTGCTCAGAGCCCCACTCAAGATCTCCATTACTCAAAAATATAACAGAAAATTTGGCAAGAATAAACAAGTCTGGATCTCAATCTAAGCATAGCCTGATGGCTGAAATTCATTGCAACTGACTTATTCTATCGTAAAAACCTTTCAACATACAAAAATAGTATTGTGGAGTTGATGACAGAGTAAAAAATAGCCTGTCCATTCTCAGATCAGGATATTTACCACAGATGCCTCCAGAATAAAATTCTTTTTAAACACAGAATCTTCAAAAATACTGAAAAAAAAAAATGTTGACAAATAGTGCCTAAGGAAACAATAGATAAAGAAGCCAGATTGAAATAGGCAAAGAAGAAAAATAAAATAATATGCAAAGAGAAGTTCAGAATTCAGTATTACTATTTGCAGTTAGAGATCGGGTGGCTTTAACAAAATTGGTACATGCAAGTGTTGGAGACCTGGCGAAGCTGGCTGTAGCTCAGGTCCCCCAGTCAGCAAAGTCAATATTCAAACTGGAACAAGATTTAAATCTGCTGTACTAGTGTGTTCAGTTCTTTTATTGTGAGGTGCTGAAAAGTCAAATTCAGTATTATTACATCTGTCTCAGCATAAGCAGTAACCATATTTCTTTAAGTTCAGCAGGTGTTTTGCAAAGAAACTAAAGGATTTCACAAAAAAAATAGTGCATCAGTGATGAAGAGACAGCTTTTTATATCACTGATATATTATAGTTTCATTCTAATAAATGTCATTGCCAGATATTTCAAAATCTAAACCAGGTTTGCTGACTGAACTGTTTTGCAAACATATTTGCTATGCCTTATTGCAAAGATGTTCTTTTATAGACATACAGTTTAGAAATTTTATTTGACACTGCTGACTGCTAAATTGGCAGCTTTTCAACTTTGCCAGATTTGTGCAACACAATGGAGATCAAAGGCAAAAAGCATAACTTCTTCATTAATTCCTATTGTCAGTGTCATAAGAATCCTGAAGATGTGTTAATTGAGCCTAAAGTCTGTGAAAGAGATGACACAGGCTCCTCACATGATAAGCTCTTCTCTCACTCCTTTCTCTCTTTAATTTCTTCCATCTGTATTGTCTATCACTACATTGTGTGAGTGTGGACTGAGTGCAGTATGGCTTGCACTGAGATATGTGTTTCTCCAGAAAAAAAAAGTCTGTGGTAAACTGTCCTTCTTGTGAGTATGTTGGAGAGGAAAGAAGTGATCTTTCCAGTTTTCTTACAATTACAGCTTGAGGAGTTACATTGTGCTATGGTTTTAATTGTGTGAACATACAGATTCCTAATGCACTGGAATCAGGAATACACCCCTGGAGATGCAATACTGTTAAATTTGGAAGAGACAGAGTTCTCACAGAATTCTGCAGAAGTTTTTCATTACTGATTTTTATATAGGAGAAAAAAAAA
>VZTY01018981.1:51286-71011 GCA_013400935.1 Turnix velox
TATTGGATGATTATAAAACTATAAAATTATAAATAAAATAATATTATAAAACTGTAATATGAAGTAGGAGGTTCCAATTTTATCACATGCTTGGGCAAGAAGAATGTGAGGAAATCACTCACATTCCTGTAGAATCATGTTCAAAATTGCAGGGTTTTTTTTTCCTTTGGGAATGATTTTTCATTTCACATTTGAAATCTGGCCATGCCAGGGGTTTTGGAGCTAATGAACTTTAAGGTTACTTCCAACACGAGTTGTTCTATTATTCTACAATGTACTAGAGGAGGTGAATCAAGCCCACCAGACCCAAGGAGAGGTTAGTCATGTCATTGTTATAGCTTTCTATTTCAATTGGCATATAAAAGCTATTTTAAAAACGGTTCAATTTTTATTTAAACTGTGAGAAAACTGAAAAAATAAGTAATTCTGTGTGAGAAATATAGGCTTCAAACAAGAAATATTTCAGAGGAATGTTAAGCTCAAAAGAGCAACTCAAAATTCCACAGTTCTTTGTTAAAATGTGCTTCAAATACTGTCTTGAATCTTATTAAACTCATCATTATTTTGCCATCTGAGCAACTTATATAAAATGACCCAGATTTGACTGACATAAAATACCTTAGGTATTTTATCTAGGAATGCAAACACTTCATATTCTTCCCACTTAAAAGAAAGAGAAGTAGGTTGTTCTTAGCACCTGAATGAGCCAGTCCATCCTCCTGAGGCATCTATTTTTTCCCATTGATTGTAGAGAGAGCCTACGGTGGCTATGCTTATAACTTAGCTATTTCAGTTAGGTTCTCATTACTAACTAGGATGATTCCAAGCCTACATCAATAATGATAGCAATATCACTGCTAGTTTTCTAGAAAAACTGGTTTGATGGGCTATCTCTACAATGAATGATGGCTGATGGGCATAAAAAAAAAGGATCTTGTATATGTTTTATGCTGCTATGAATAAATAACTGGAATTTACTTTCAAATTAGTTTGCCTGTGATGATCTGAACTACTTGAATATCCACTTGGGTCCCAGGATTTCATTGAAATACATAAAAAGGAACACCAGGAATCATGATACTTCTTGATCTATTTTTGTTTTTACTTTTTTTTATATTATTTTTTTTCTCTTTCAAAAACAGAAATAAACATGGAAAAGCAGAACATGAAATAAAGCCAGTTGCAAAGTGAATTCTCCTAAATTTCTATTTTTACAACATATTTTAATTAAATTTTCAAATGTGCTGTAAAAACAGTTAAACCTTTTACAAGGAATTTGTAATAATATTTTCAGTGAACCACCATTTCTAGTAGGGGATAAAACCCCACATACACATACAATGAAACATAATATTAAGGAGGTTACCATCTTTTCCATCGACTTAAGTATACATGTCTGTCAGAAGTTTAATTATGGTATTTTGTTGGTCAAATATTATTTTTCTTGCACAATAGAAACTTCAAACACTTATTGAGTTTCATATAGAGAAGTGTATCAGTTAGCCTGTTTGAGTAGAAGGTATCCCTGCCTGTGACAGAGCTTTGAATCTAGATAATCATCAAAGTGCCCCATTCTAAGTTCTAGGGAAAAAAAAATTGGAAAAGAGGTTTTGAGAAAATATTTAGCTACATGTACACTTTAATTTTATGAAACAAATATAATAATAGGTAGAATTCTGTAGACTACCAGTCAATTGGCATTTGAAATAAGTGAAATACAGCCACTGGCATCAATATCTATTTTATTTATACATTCTACACATCCTGTGGGCTTCATAGAGGTAATTAAAGAGTTTTTTCAACCAAGAACTTTATTAAAAATACCTACCATTTCTCAAGTTCTTTCTCAGAGTTGTGATCCTTTGGCAAGTAGTTTGAACTACTCCTAGGGAATGTCACCCATGCTTAATTCCTGCAGATGTTGTGCTTACATCCCTTTTATATTTCCTTGACTAAAAGGCACTCATCACTGAAGTTCAGAGTTTGCATGTAGCCCCGTACCACCTTGGTCTGAGCCTGAGTGACTAGCAATGGGAAAACGGCAAAAGTAGAGCATGAATAAGCTGTAATTTATTTTGCAATAACAGTGAATTTAAAGTTTTATTTCATTATTTCAGTGCATCAGCCTTTGTTTTCCTTTGTTTGTTTTTTCTTTTTTTGTTTTTTTTGAGGAGAGGCTATGAATTCTCTCATTTATGTAATACTTGCTAGATAAAAGGCATATGAAACTTTAATGAATCATGTTTTCAAAAATAAGAAAAAAACACAAAACCCCACAGCAAATGGAAACTGGACCTTTTCCATGTTTTCACAGATAAACATGCATTCATTATTTAACAGTAAATAATGAAGGCATGACACTGAGTCACCACATTAGGATGGAGATGAAATAGTGACTCCAGTACCAAAGTGCATCTAGCGGTACATTACGAACTTTATTCTGAATCACACATTTCTCCCACACTTTCGCTCTAAAAACACGTAGGAAGTGACTTTTAAAGAGATTGTCTTTACCATAAAACTATTTTACAAGCTTTATTCTCTAGAAGACTTTCTTTATTTTGCCAACTTTTAATTTGTTTGAACGAGATCTCTTAGTTCATCGTAATCATGCATAATTGCAATAGCTGTATTTAAAATCTGAATTAACGTATTATTAGTGGATCATACCAAACTAAATGGACAAAGACAGCTCTGTCAAGTAAGAGCATGCATTTATTGTGCCTCCAGCAGCAGTCAAGAGAGACAATGGTAAGGAATACAAACAGTATGTCAGTCATTGACTGGCACTTTGCCACAGTTTTCTTCTAGCCTTCAAAAATTAGGGTCTACAGGATAATTTTTTTTTTTAAAGAGATAACGTCTTTGCATTTTGCATCTGAAGTATATTTCTCCTTTATTAATTTATTTTTATTTTCCAATCATTAATCCTTTCTTACCTGCATATTATGAAAATAAAAAATACATTGATTTACTTAACTTAAGGTGTGATAAGTTGGTAAAGGCTGTGAGAATTTGTTTTATGTTCAACTTCTTGATGTCTTCTATGTACTGATGCTACAGCAGCAACTTATTTGGACTGGCCAAAATATGCAAAGCTTATCATTCAGGATAAAAAAGTAAATAATTTATATTTTTTTACATCAAAAACATACTGGCACATACCTGCTTTAAACTCCATTGGAAATATCATCCCAAAACATAATATTAATAAAAAAAATCCTTCCTATATTCAGACATCTTCAATTCATGAGAGAATTAACTTTGTTAAGTCCCTAATAGCAGAGCTGCACAGAGTCAGAAGACCGATGTTGCATAAGGCTTTAACACTCTAATATAGTTGAAAACCTAAAAACATGCTGGAACCATCCAAAAAGATTAACTGGATTGAGAAGGAAATGTATTTCATTTATGAGTGCATATTCCCTTTTCAGAGCAACTCTTTAGTTTTATGTTTAAGTGTATAGATGCTTTTATTGTATGGTTTACTTGTTAGTGAAGTGATGCCTTTCCAAGTCTTGTGCTTACACCTGTTTAACTGATGGTAGTAACATGATGTACTGAGCAGGGTTTCATAAAAAGAAGCCACTATAATTTCATTAACAGCATGTGCATTTGGACAAAAGGTACCTTGCTTCTGGCATAACTGGTGCTGGGACAGCATTTATCAGGAACTAAACAGACAAAGAGACAGACACAAACATTCGCAGATGAATAGAGATATGGATGTATATGTATGTGCATCATGATTCTTAATCAGTGAAACCTGTAGTTACTGATAAACAGATAACTTTGATAAGAAGTTGTATCCAGATCGTGATTTTTGTTTAGTGTTGCTACACGATCATTAAGTGCTCTTTAATAAAAAAATTCAGTCCTTTCCTGATTAATTCCCTCTTTCCCTTCTCTGAGATTGTGTAATGATAAATATTTTCAGATTTTGTTTTTGGTTTTGTTGCTATTTTCTTTTTATTCTTCCTTTCAAGCACTAGATGCTACCCATTGTCTCCTATTAGATTATGTACTGCATCTAGCACTTCGGAGATGTGGTATTACTGGGAGATTCTAGACATTACTGAAACGTAAATTATGAAAATTAAAGTATTGCAGCTCTCAGCAGGTATTTTATGCAGCCAGAAAAGTTCCCTTCTCCTTTCCTCACACCTATTTCCATCTTTACAGATTTGCAGATGTAAAGAAAGGAGGAAAACAACAAAAAAGAGCCCATGTGATTTTTTTTTTTTCTTGGAAGACACTCTACCTCTATAACCAGTAATTGAATTGGTAATTGATTTTGTATAAGTTTTTCTTTTTCTGGCAGTGCTTCAGATAGTGGAAGAGGAGGTTGAAGGGGAGAGAGGAAGGCAGAGGAAACAAGGCTGATAGCTTTATAACTTAAAATTATATCCTCAAATCCTCAAAAATATTTTCCTTGCCCTCAGGCACCCTGCAGATCAGATGTTTGCAGACTTGATTACCAGACTTGCCATCTTCTTTTTTGGCAAATATTTTTCAGGAAGTGTCAGCAATGTCAGCAACTTCAGCATTATTCCCATAAGGAGGCAGAATTTAATTTCTTAGAACCCAGTGGAGCAAGGAGGAGGGTGGAATTTACCTGCCATTGTTCAAGCATAGGGTGATCGCAAGGCTGTAGCTGCTTGGCTCCCTCTTAAACAAACCTCCTAACCAGCCACCATGGAGCATCTTTCACTCTGTTCCCATGGCAACACCTCTATCCTCTGGTGCCCATGGTGTCTCTAATGCTTTCAACTAGTTGGATTCCTTGGCACCTGCCTCCAGTGCCAGGTCTTGTCAAACCTTATTAGACTGAGAATCCATTTCAGCTGCACTAGTGGGAAAAGAAAGCAGACAAATTTAGTGCACCTGAGATCTCTTTCAAATCCCAGTAAAGTCAATTTCTCAGGTTTCCAACTAAGAGCTGAACTTGCCTAGGGCAAAGATGTGCATATACACACACAAATACACAGATTCTCCTTTTGTCTCTTCCACTGTTTGTTCCTTCTGTGGAGTATAAATGCATCATCAGAGTGTCTTGTGCTCACAGTCTAATACAGATGCTTTTGCTTTTTTATTTGTGACAAGAACCCCCCTAAAAAGTATCTTTTGTGAATGAGCAAACTGTCATACACAGAATCTGGGTCAGAATATGCATGTGTTTGAATCCTCTGTTGAAGGAAAAGCTAAGAGTGTGTTTTCTTCAGGTTAACTTCCAGTGTGCAGGAGCCCTTCAATAAAGAATGCATTGATTTCCTCCATTAATACTCTTCCTTTAGCAGTCAAAAAAAGCAGTATCTTCTTAGACCTCACTCAATTTGCTAGTGCATTACTTTTTATTCAGCTCAGTTATAAGCAGCTCTGGATCACTCTGAACAAATCTTTTTCACTGAAGACCTTACCATCTTTTGAAGTTGTCTATTTGACCACATGTTAGTGTGACACAATTCAGAATACAACTGGTTTGAATTATTTCCAGTTTTAGGGAATGCTTAAAGCTCAATGTCATTCTTATCTCTATCAGGATGCTGAACAATGTTGTTCCAGAATGTTTCCTCATGGAAATGTTCTTCGTCAGACTTTCACCTCATGGAAACCTCAGGAGCAAAGAACAGAGGTATGAGAAGAAAAAAATAATTTTTAAGTTAAAGACCATTTTATTCTGTTCTTGGTGTTTTCTAAAGGCTGTGGTAGATGATTCAATCGTGGAGATCTGTCCGTACAGTAATTCTTGTGTCACAAGTTCCACAACAGTGCAGTAACATAGAATCATAGAATCATAGAATAGTTTGGGTTNATCCAGCCTAAATCTACTCTCTTCCAATTTGCATCCATTACTCCTAGACCTGCCATCCTGGACCCTACTAATAAGTCCCTGGGAACAGGACAAAGACAGCAAAATGAAGCCCCCAACTCAGATTTTTAACTTTGTTGGATTTGGAAGTGATGACACAGCACAGCCCACACACCCCCAGCCCTGCCCGCCTTGGCCATCGCCACGGTCCCAGTGATGTGGGGTGACAGGGCTGTGACATCACAAGTGTCACCAGGCACCGAGCTGTGACCTCAGCACAGGGGTCCCTATAAAGCAGAGGCCACCCCAGCCTGGCCAACAGTGGATGGTGGAGCGTGCTCCCAACAGCAGCAGCAGCTCTGTCCTCTCCTTGCCTTCATACCAAATCCTATGGATATATGTTGTGGGGAAGGCACACAGGAAGGATATAAGACTATCTACTACCTAATATTGATCATGCATCAGTTTTGTTCAAGTTTATGCTTATGTCCGGAGATGGCTAAAAAATTATTAACTAATTTTAATCTCTACTTTCTAGAGGTTAAAGGAAGGTGCTAATATTTGGTAAGATGAAAGCAAAAGCAAATTTGGTAATTAGACTCTATATTTAACATCAGTGAGATATGTTGTCAATAATTTCTTTGAGGAGTGACTCAATATCTTTCATGACACTTCTGTTTGAGACCAGATTGTTCAGTGAGATGGCACCTAGCACAGGACAAATTTCATTCACAAAGTTTCTCCAAATTTTATTTCTACACAAAGGAGACAATTCTGCGGGGAAAATTACAACTAAGCCTGCAGATCAAATGTGGTTTTCATCCATCAAATTTGAGTGCATTGCTAAAAACCTCTACTTTGATCAGAAGCATGCCTTCCTAAACTGTATCATATTCACTATACCCTTATAGGTTTGGATACATGCATCAGAAATTTAAACAGGTCTAAGTAGCCAAAAAAAATGCCTGTTTTCCATTTTAATCATAACTTCAGTGGAACTCACAGTAGTTGGACTTCAAACTTACCTAATTAAAACTAGTCATCAAAGAGAGATAAGAATTCTTTTTACTCAGAGAACTCAATAGCTATGCAAATATCTTAACCTGGGTTATTTTTGAGGGTTTTCGGTGGTTTTTTTTAATGGTTTTACACTCTATTTATAAGGCTATATTCCTCCCGTTTCTCAGGTTCATCCTGAGAAAATCCAGAGTTTGGTTTATCTGGTTGCACCAATTACATAGTTTCAAGCAAATAGCAAAAAAGCACAGTAATATCACTTGTAAAAACACAGTAATATCACGCAATTCAATCTTCCCTTAAGAATTCACAATATATAAAGATAGAAGGAAATTAGATCAAGTATTATATGATTGTTTCTCAATAAGAATTTTGGACAGCTTTTCAGTTTTTTCAAGGCTTCCCATTGGGTAACTGTGTATGTGGAAGCCCTAAATTCATACATAGATCCCAAAACTTTTAACCTTCTAGTTTTAAACAACGGTGTCCTAGGATGACAGTGTACAGATTGCTAAAATAGAGCAATTTTTTTTTCAGGAAGTGATTAAATCCTTTGCCTTCAAATCAATGTATACACTTTTTGTTCTTTTTAATAAACTCACATATTCTTCAGTCTTTGGTATCAGACAGCATTAGTTTATTCTTGTGACAGCATGAAGCCAGAAAAAGAGGTTTTCCTATTCATATTCTGCTTTGTAATCTGAGTCTCATCTGTACACTGACATAACCTAAGACCACAACATTCTTATGTTAGCTGAGTTTAGAGGTGATGATCCTTTCACCAGAAAAGTTTTACTCTCTGGAGAATAAGGAGTTTGTATCTCCCTGATAAACAATCTAATGGAGATAACCTTGATAACTGAAAATTCAACCTTGAAAAAATTTATCTGCTGAATAATAGGATATAATTTGTGCATGAATTTGTTAATAGCATTCAGAACTCTGGCAGTGATGTTTTAGATGCTTCAGTGCATTTAATGAACCAAAACTGTACTTTTCAGATTCAAGACTTACACTGAAACCATAACACATTTAACTAAGATTTAGAAACCAGAAACTTTATCTGAACAGGAATGATAAATAACATTTTAATAATATTTGGGCATTTTTAAATTATCCATGGCTTCTGAAACCAAATTAATGCAGCATATAAACTCAAAATTTTCTTTTTAATCCAGAAAAAGTTATTCTTCTTTTCCTTTTCCCATTTTGAAACTATTATCTTTTTTCTTGATCATTTTGCTCTAATGCATGGAGGAGGGCTGTGTCTGGAACAGCATATAGGGCAAATTTCAGCCTCCATTTCAACTGAAGACTTCTCAGCTATCTGTGAATAAATGATCTCTATTGTAATCCTGAAAGGTATTAAATTTAAGCACAGGGAAAAAATTAAATGGGAGATTGAATGCTGGTAGGGTTATTGATAGACAATGGTTCTTGATGTGTGATGCTTCTGGTAGGGTAGGTTTCTACATGCTTCAAACCTGCAAATTTGGTGTAGCTTTTTGTTCACAGAATTATGCATTGTACCACCTGGATCTGAAAGACCACTGAACATAAAACTAAATGGGGTCTTCACTAAATTTCTTAGATTGAAAAGAAGGTGTGCAGCTTCAAATGATCCCACAAATTTTTAATCTGGCTGCATTCTTATGGATGTCCTATGACAAGACACCTGAGAGACACACTAAGTTGTGTTTAAACAGCTTCTGTACTGTTTCACAGATATACCACAGATATATCAATGTATGCAAGCAAGCTTTATTTCAAAGAGCATGACTCAATTTGCTTTAACTGGAAAATTTTCATTCTATTGTTTTACCGTATAAAATACTTCAGACCACCAAGATGCATGAAGGACATATGCCTTCTCATATTAACTTGCCTCTAGATGGTAAACCAAAAATTGTGTAAAAAGGAAAATTACACAGATAAACTTGGTAAATCCACATGAAGACACACAATCACTCAGAACAAGAGTGTTAAGTTCTTTAACTTTCCTTCTAAAGGGGTGAAGAGGGAAGTACCTAGGTACTTCCCATAGAAAAATGATAAAGGAAAAAACCTTTACAGGTACTTCACCTTATATATCTTAAGGAGCTTTCTTTCAAGGTGATGTGTACACGCCAAATAGAGAGTGCTATTGTGACTAACTTATACTTGACATCTGGCATTTACGCAGTCAAGTAGGTGAGACCAAACACGTTATTTTCTTCCTTTGGTTCATCTACAAATGTTACAAACTGTCTTATGTATAAAATCAATTGTTGCTCCTTTTCATTTCCAAATGTAATTGATAATGTGCATTAATAAATGATAGTGTTGCATAGTTGAAATTAATGGGATTTAGTAAATTTGAAAACTTATTACCCCTGCCCAAACTTGGGTATCTCTTTATCTTGAGTCTTGGATTGCTAGGACCCCTTATTAAAAGAGTTTACATTAGTAGTATTTTATGAAGTATTCTCCTCTGTCAGTATTGTTATTATCTTTAATGTTACCATTAGTTTTAATTTTAACTTTCATATTACATCTACAAGAATTAAAACTTTGTATTGAATAGTAGTAATAATCTTTGTCAAAATAATAACAATGATCATTGTGTATCTTACTAGCTGTGAATAACCACTGACACCAGTAATTAAAATAATTGCACTACGCTAAAACTCAGAGCAGACCAATGTGGTATAGAGTGAACTGCCTCTTCTCCAATGATATAAGATTTATATGCTAAATGTCTTCAAGTATTAGTCTTCACCAGAGGAAATACTTAACTGAAGAGGCAAATAAAGTAATCCTTGTGTGGCAGGAGCACCCCTACCTCCACAAGGGCTAAGGCTTTTAGTGTAGCACCCACATTCATGCCCTTGTTCTAGTGGCAGTAAATCTCGGCTCATGCATAAATGAACTCTGGCTGACTAGGATGCACCATCACAGCCTCAGTGGTGGGGCAAAGAAGAGTCCTGGTCAACAGATAGAGTCTGCTACAATGACTCACTCTCAGGGCCACAACCAATAGATGTCCACACTTCAGACCTGTCCAATCTATAAAACAGGGCTCTTGCTGAAGATCCCCTTTGAGCAATTACACTCAGAACAATAGGTTTGTGTGGTGATTGAAGACACTTTATTGAGCTACAGTGTGGTTTATATAGCAGCTTGTTAGCAAGGAGCAATTATCCATCCTAGCAGTTATATTTTATCAGTTACTTCCCCATCCTAAAACCTACTGACTAAACATACCTGCTATCTACACAAATATCAGGTGCCCTTGTTTCTGTTAGATCTTGTTCCCACTGCTGTTCTTTGCTCCCATGGCTTCATTCCAACAAGCATGATTGTATCTTTCTCTCAAGGTCAATCCTCATTTGCAGAGCTTAACAACTATGCTCTCAGTATCCCCACAGTGTCCAAAATGACTTGCCAGGATTGAATGTCCTCATCCCCAACTGGTGAGTGAATACTTATGGATATCCTTGAGTGAACCCTCACCCTTTTGTATGAGCTGTTGCATCTTCTGAGTACCCCTTCATGCATGTGTGTGCACCAACAATCTGTAGAATCATTACACTTGTGTTCTTATGTGTTTTTGTATGATAATAACTTCCAAAGCTGACACACCAAACCTACAATTTTTGAAATGTTTTTAAACCATTATTTCTGCTACTATGTTTTCTTGTTAGATTTTTATGTGTGACTTTAGTTATAAATCAATGATTTTTAAGTCTGTTGTCTTTGTGAAGTCGTTTTGGGGTGCCTCTGTAACATTTTGTCAAGAGTTTGTTAACCAAATTCCCAGAGCATGGATCACCCATATGAAAGAAACACATCACCAAGATTTTGGAACACTCTGGTATGCATCAAGATGGATGCCATTGCACAAAAGCAATGTATAATAATAATAATTATTATTATTATTACTATTGCTGTACATTAGATTTAGACTTGACATAAGAAAGAAATTCTTTACAGTGAGGGTGATGAGGCACTGGAACAGGTTGCCCAGAGAGGTTGTGGATGCCCCCTCTCTGGAGGTGTTCAAGACTAGGCTGGACAAGGTACTGAGCAGCCTGATCTAGTGGGAGGTGTCCCTGCCTATGGCAGGGGGGTTGGAACTCGATGATCTTTGAGGTCCCTTCCAACCCAAACTATTCTATGATTGATTCTCAGTCACTATTACAAATAATGTTTGACAAGAAAGCTTTCTGAAAGTGATCAACTCTGTTACAAACACTGTTGTAATGGAAAAAAAAAAATCAGTCATTTAACTTAACCACATCCATTGTTTTCCATTAAGGATACTTCATATGACTTAGTATTTCTGTTGCAAGACTTTCAGATAACAAGGGAGGATCTGCTCCGTTTCCTTGCTGTCTGTGTCACTGCTTTTGGAAACTATAATCACACTGCAAGCATGTGGGTTTAAAAGCACTCTCTGATGATTTTCTAAAGCCCCTGCTGATGGTCTGGGGAGTCAGATATATGAAACTCAGTGAGGAGCCTCAGGAACTACCAGTGACAACGTGACCTGAATGTCTTAGTAGAAGAAAGCCTCTAGGACATCCAGAAAAAAGGCCTCATGAAGAAATTATACGGTAAAATTATTTTGCTTTTATTTCATAGGAGGCCAGACTGGATGCTTATTATGGACTTGTTGAGATTTGACAAATTATAACTATTTATATGTAGTTTCTGGCAGCAAGAAATTTCAGGAAGATACTTTGAAAGAGAAATGCACATAGTTTTGAAAGAAGAAACATGTACCTAGTTCCAATAAAAACAAAATTTAAGAACTAACCTGAATTATGTATGTGATCTCAACCTCTCAGCTTCTGTGCACTGGTGGAAATACTCTTCTTGATCTCTAGAGACATTACTCAGGCCTGTTTATTGATGAGGTAGCTTTTCTTTGCCTGTATAGTCCGCTTAAGAAATGAAAACAGATAGAACAGCATGAAAAACCTTAAAAAATTAGTTAGAGTTTCATTTCTAAATGCAGGCATGTAAAATGTGATGACTAAAGCTAAACTAGACATCCTAGACTTCCCTTCTCATTATGGCATAAAGTGCATTGCCTGGCCCAAATTATGGTGTGGGGACATGAATGTAGAATGTTGTACAGGACTTCTTTCCCATGAAGAAAGATATTACAACTGTATTTCAGAGAGATACCAGTCTTCATTATTTAAAAGTTCTATATTCAGAGAAAAGAAGGAAAGACTTCTCCAGAAAGGTAGAGTTTCATTTGCTCTGCAAACAAAATGTATGTCCTGAAGGTATTTTGTGTGTATAAAACACAAACACAAACATACTTGACAATTGAAACCAAGGCATTTACATTCAATTTCAGATAATATCTGAACGAAGGGCAGGTCTTTACAAGTCTCTGTTGAAGATTACTTTAAAAATTACATGGAAGTGGGAGAAACCCTAAGGAAACTGTGAGACCTTGGATTTAGATCCAGTGTTAATATTTTGGGATATTACTTACTGTATGTTCTGAGGATTTGTTCCTGTCATTAGCTGGATTGTATTCATATTTTTGTTTATCTAAATATTTACAGATAATCTGAAGAAAATCTGAACCTTGAAGAGGTCATGTCTTCTTTGTATTTGTCTCTATATAAAGCCAAGAAATTATTGTAAGTATAATCAAAATTTTACTTGTCTTGTAATTAGTTAAAATTGAAAGTATACTTTTGTGCACAAAAAGTTTCACCAATAATGATGATAGAATTATGAAGTTATGAACCACTTAGATTTTACATTTTTTTGAGTGTTTTGTTAACCCCTCTACTGTTTCTCATAGTTCCAAAGCCACTGTCTTAATTCAGTTTTAGTGGAGTTTTACAGTGAGTTGTTAGGATTAGAAGATATTAGCTTTTTTCTACATTAATAAGTCCATATAAAAATATGGAATTATGACCAAACCTGGTTAAAAACCTAGCAATTAAAACTGTGGTCTGTTTTAAAAACTGGAACTCCTTACATCCTAGCTACATTGTAGAATTTCCTCTAGTGTTATAGAAAGAAGAAGCAGGTTTTCTAATATGTTTCTAATCATGCATGGCTAATTTATTTAAAATTTCTTAGAATCTCTGCATTGACCTATCCCCCTAGTAGGTTAATCGACTTATTTGGTATTGAGACAATATACAGGTCTAGTTGCTGCTTCTGTCTAAGTGCAGATACGTGACATGAAAATGAGAAGTGATAGGTGAACAAAAGAAACAGCAGGGGAGAGAAGGAGCACAAGAAGATGAGGTTTATATAAATATCATGGAGTTTCTTGAAGACACGTTTTCATCTCTCCTAGATTTAGTTGTCAAAGTTACATAGAAGATAATTTTGATTCTGGTCAATAGAGACAACTGAATGTTTTCATTTTATTTAGAAATTTATTGTAAAGTGGATGAGTGATTGAATGTCACTCTCTACTCCAACAACTGAAAAACCCTTACTTTTTCTACTGACTTAGCTTTTAGTTTGTAATGTTTTATTATGACAAATATTTTGTAAGAAAGAACATATGGCTAGCTAAGAAAGGATAACAAAATATGAACAACATATTAAAGAACTGCCTTAATGAAAATTATGGAGGTTCATCTTATTCTATGCACCATTTTAGAAATGTTTTAAAAAATGACACCATTCATCCTGTTCAACTCTCTTAACATACCTAAATTTAGGACCCTGTCAGCAGTGACTTTTCTTACCACAGAACAGTGTTCAGGACATTTTCTCTCACTCTCAGCCCTTTGATGTATTGTGCCTCCTGGTCCTGAGAAGTGATGCAACCATATAACCTGAACGTATTAATATCTAGTGGTAAACAGCCCCATAGATCTGGAAAAACATGGTTTTTCAGTCTTCAGAGGACTGAATATCTCCAAGTTTTCACACATTCAGCTGAAGTTTACATTTTGTTCAGTTCTTACAAGCTAAACAGAGTAGGGGTGACATTGCAGGAAAGCTTGAAAACTAAGCCTCTGTAGCTATCTGTGTTGAATGAAACTCATTTCCAGGGGCTGGGTAGAAGAATGAGAAAAATGGGAGAGATGACAAAAATGAAATTTCAGTTTTACTCTGAGACCACATATTAGAAGTAATTACTGTCTTAATATATGGGACTATTTTACTTTGTATAGACATTTTGACATGAAGAAAATCTTGTTTTTATCCGGGAATCTTCAAGATAAGTTATGATTAGAGGAAAACATGCTAGCAGTCTATTCACAGCCTGCAATTTTAAAAAAGGCAGACATCGTAAAAGCATTCAAGAACTCTTTGCTGAGAAATTTAATTTTTTCTATTGACTATGTAAGGAGTACAGAAATTTCTAGGCTCCTGAATACTACATAGAAAGATAGTTAAGGCCTATGTGTGTCTGAATCAGGACTAAATTGACTCTTTCCTGTGGGCAACACTATCTTTTCAGTATTCGGGAGGCTACTTCTAATTCCAAGGTTGTGTTCCTATTGTGGGGAGAGAAGACTGGGACTAAAACTCAATATAGGTGGCTGGATATAGCCCATGGTGACTTCACAGTGGGGGACTTTGAACTGTGTCTCTTCAGTAAATGTCACCCTTTGTTAATCTGTAAATACCACCTACATGTAATGTAAGATTAAGTTTTATAATGAACAGATTTAATGCTCCTCTGTAACACAGAGTTTATTACTGTCTAAAGGACAACATTTTTTTCTTTTTTTTTCTATTTCACTTAATACTGCAATGAAAAACATAGATGTCAAGCAATATTCTGCCAACAGCCTTTTCACAAATTTCTAATTTTTAAAATAAGACTGTGTGTACTGGTTCTGGTTATATGGAAGATGTAGTTACAGCTAAATGAAAACTGACACAATTGCCAATTTCAGCTCGATATGACTTGAAAGGAGAAGTGAAATTGTTAATTTCTCATCAAGAAAAAATCTGGTTTAGATAGCTATGACACATATGAAACATCTGAATTATCTTCTTATCATTCGTATTGTGATGTACTATGTTATGGAGCAGTACTGCATAGTGTGTTAAGCAATTTTAAAACATAAATGGAATGTAATTTCAGAAGAAAGAGAAAAAAATGAATGGTTTATTTCAATAATGTCAAAAGATAGTGTTGTGAATTGTGAGAGCTTTTATCTCTTTTTTTTTCTTTCCCCCATAAAAATATTACCTGGAATCTGGCCCAGTTGTACAAACTGTTTAATTTCTGAGTGAACTGTACATTTCTAGTGGAGATGCAGTTTTGCCAAAGACTCTTCTACTTCCTTGAAAAGTGCGATGAAATGTGAGAGTGAGAAGTGCTATATAAAGATTAAGAATTGCTATAATGAGTCTGACCCCAGCTTTAAGTGACAACTCAGATAACTTCCTCTTCTCTCTTTACACACCTGTGAAAATATAAAAAATTAGTCTTCTTTCTTGATCTCAGAAGGAAGGTTGCAAAGATCTGGTCTTGAGTCCTGCACAAATGATACACAAGAAACATGTGAGAAGCAGAAATAAAGAAACCCTGTGCAATAGGGACTTGTTTCATGGCTGAAACTTGTGATGCCTTGTAAATTATAAACACTGATTGCAGTACTTCTGTTGCTGTGTTTGATTGTTAACGGTCATGAGATACCCATTTCAAATGGAAAGTATTCTAGTTTATATTTTCTGTGTGAACTCTATAAAGTGACTGTTAACAAAAGATTATCTTACCCTTCAGACGTTGTTCCTTCCTACATTTAGTAGAATGCATTTTCTTATTTTCTAGAATGTATTCTTGGAACATATTATAATTTAACTGTTGTATATGCCTCCTGTATCATCTGTGCACAAAACTGAGTAAATTCATAAATGGTTGAAGAGGGACCACTAACACACAAAACCAAATATAAATGTTGACATAAATTCAGAATGTTATTTTATCAGATTTATTCAGAACAGTAAGCTGGAATATAAACAAAGAAACATTTCTAGAAGTTTAAGAGCTGAGAAGATGTGAATTTTCTTGCAACTGATATGCAAGTTGAACCAAGTAGACCAAACTAATAGACTACAGCTGAAAGAATAAAACTTGCCCAGTTTTAGTTGCATGAGAAATGTTTGCATGTGACTGGAAGTATTTGGATCAATACCTGAGTGAGAGCCTGAATCATCTGCAGTAAAACCATTACTCAAAGTAAACACTTGACTGCCAGAATGAGGTGTGTATTCTAGGAAGTCGAAGTGTAATCTCCAGGGTGAAGCATCATGAAAAATCCAGTGGTTATGAATGAGTGACACTAGCAAGGATAAAACAACAGGGCATTTCAAACCTCCTGCTTCAGAGCATGCAATGTTTAAGCAAGATGGAAGACATTTTCATGTCTTTTTTCACAGAAGTATAATAAGGAACAGTTGATTCTTATGGCAACATGTCAGAGCCCGTTATTCTCAAGTATCAAACACTGGCCATCTCTAATGAAAGGGCAGTAGGAGAGGGAGACCTTTCCATTGCTAATCTTTGGAAACAAATCTGACATCATCTACCTGGACTTCTGCAAAGCATTTGACACTGTTCCCTAAGACATTTTGGCCACCATACTGGAGAAGTATGGGTTCTATAGATGGACCACTAGCTGGATGCTCACACTCTAAAAGTTGGAGTTAATGGCTCATTGTCCAAATGGAAACCATTGATGAGTGGCATCCCACAGGGATCAGTACTGGGACAAGTGCTATTTAACATCTTTGTTAGAGACATGGACAGAGGGATTGAGTGCACCCCCAGCAAGTCTGCAGACGACACCAAGCTGTGTGGTACAGTTGTGTCCTGGTTTGAGGTAAAATAGAGTAATTTTTCTAGTCTGTAATTTCACTTTTTAGTAAGGCCTCTTGTGTCTAACTAAACTCAGCACATTATTCAGAAACTGTTCTCTCCCCAGCTGATAAAAACTGATTATACCAGGGAATGGAATTCAAGAAGCTCTTGTTTTCATTATTCATTATAGTGATCTAGGTCAGAAAATTTGTCATTTCCCCACCGGCAGGGTGGAAGCAGAAAGATGTAAAGAAGTCCCATCTGCAAGGAGGAGCGGACAGGGCGGGTGTCCCAAAACTGACCAACAGGAGTATTCCATCCCATCTGCCCCATGCTCAGCATAAAAGCTGAGGGATCGAAGGTTCAGCCCTCTTCTTACCTCTTTTTTGCTCTCTCTTCTTTGCTTCCTCTTCACTTTCTTCTTCACTCCTTCTTCAATGGCTGACATCTAGGAAAGACTCTGCCTGTCCATCTGCCTGTGACACCAATCCAAACACTCCTGGCTCCAGATCCAGCACCAGCTCCTGACTGAACTGACTCCAGTCTGGGACTTTCCTTGTGTCTGTTGGGGAGGTGGTTATCATCCTGAGAGCTTGATACGGTCTTGTATACATTGTATATCTTCTTATAATTTTCTACTTAATTGTATCTGTTACTTCATTATCTACTGAAGTAGTTTAGAAATCTCCTAAACTCATAGATCTCTTTATTCCCTCCACTCCTCTCTTTTGAGAGAGAAGGGGTTGGCATCCATCATTTGAAGGGGCCTTTTGGACCTAACCCAGGACTAGTTGACATGCCAGAGGGAAGGGATGCCATCCAGAGGGACCTTGACAGGCTTGAGAGGTAGGCTCATGTCAACCTCAGGAAGTTCAGTAAGGCCAAGTGCAAATTCCTGCACCTGTGCTGGGGGGAGCCCCAAGCACAGATACAGACTGCGTGGTGTCAGTAGATGAGGAACTCAAAATGAGCCAACAGTGTGTGATTGTAGGCCAGAAGGCCAACCAAATCCTGGACTGCAACAAGAGAAGTGAGACCAGAAGGTCAAGAGAGGTGATTTTGCCCCTCTACTCAGCTCTGATGAGATCCAAACTGGAATATTGAATCCAGTTCTGGAGCCCTCAACATAAGAAGGTCATTGAGCTGTTGGAGCGGGTCCAGAGGAGGGTTACAAAGATGATCATAGGATGGGATCATCTCCCTTATGAGGACAGGCTGAAGGAGCCGAAGTTGTTCAGCTTAGAGAAGAAAAGGCTTAGGGGGACCTCATAGTAGCTTATCAGTACCTGAAGGGGGCCTACAGAAAGGCTGGGGGAGAACTTTTTAATAGGATGGCAGGACTAGGAGTATTAAATGCAAATTGGAAGAGGGGAGATTTAGACTAGATATAAGAAAGAAGTTCTTTACTGTGAGGTATGATGAGACACTGGAACAGGTTGCCCTGAGAGATTGTGGATGCCCCCTCCCTGGAATTGTTTAAGGCCAGGCTGGATGAGACACTGAGCAACCTGGTCTAGTGGGAGGTGTCTCTAACCATGGCAGGGGGGTTGGAACTAGATGATCTTTAAGGTCCCTTCCAACCCAAACCATTCTATGATTCTAAAGAAAGCAAGGCATATAGGCAGATGGTTGCTTCAAAGCTGGGAAAAAGCTGTGTGACTTCTTCTGAAAGACAGAGGTTGAGACACATTGATCCCTGTTCCTCTAGGTTAAATAAAGTTTTGTAATCCTCAGCCTCTGAAGTGATTAAATTTGTCCAAGTGTCATTACAAAATGGAATTAGCAGCAATTTGTGGAGCCACAATAGCCTGGAGACTGTTTCAGCAGATATGGCTGCACTACTCTAGTAACAAAGGCCGAAAATGACATCTGAATTCCTGCTGGGGCTGGTGTTGATTTACGTCATTGCAACAGTTCTGTGGCAGCCATCATTCAGCCTAATGATGGTTTCCTGGCAACTATTTCTGTGTATGTAAATGCTACCAAGGTTTTGGGATGTTCGAGTGAGTCATGCACTGAAATAGGACTTTTGAAGAAGGTTCTTGACAATCATCTTTCAAATAGCAGAACTGAAGATATTAAAAAATGACACAATAAAACTTTGCATTTTTTAAAGCAAATTTATTTTTAAAAAATTGTGTATTGTTATATTTATAGTACTTGGTGATTCCATGAGTTCTATTCATGCTTCTCTTTTTTTGGGTTCAGCTGTATAGGGACCCTCTTATTTCTTAATTTCTTCTTTTTTAACAATAGGAAATATTAGAAATTGAGCTGATCCTCTAGGTCTTTTTTTTTTTTATGTGACAAACCATAAAATCCATCAGATTTAATGTAAGTCACAAAAATATTCTGCTTTGAAGCAAAACAAGACCAAGTTCCAAGGGAACCTTAAGTGAGCTTTAACAAATGTTTTTGCTTAGATAGAAAGAGTACAAACACATTTCTTTCCTCAACATAAGGTAAATATCCATACAGTCCTTGCAACAGCGAAAAACAGGAAAAGGTTGTGTTGAGACAAAGATTGTGGTTCCTAACTATGTGAATAGATATAAGGATTACAAGCTCTGATTAAAATGGATTTTATGCCAACAAAGAAGCAAAAAAAAATGAGCATGAAAACTATGTGGTATAATTTCTTTATTTTCACCAAGATTTCAGTTAAACCCAAGAAATACTTTCATTTCTTCCTCTTCAATTTTCTTCCTGTTCTGTGTCTTCATTCATTTGAAAGTAGATACTTCCTTTCTGTTGATTTCTAGATTCACTATATCAATGCAATATGCAGGAGAATGGAAAAATCTTTCAGATACTCCAGGCCTTTTATATCATACTCTGAAAAATAGAATCAAATGTGACCATTGAAAATTTTGTAGAATTCATCATGTAGAAACATTATTTGTTCATTGTTTTTTCCATGTGAAATAGCCTGAAAATCTTGTTTCTCTTACAGAAAGTAAATTCTCACTGAGTAGAATTATGTTAAATGATCTTCTCTTTGACAAACAATATAATTCAAGACTGGCTGAGAAAGAGAATTGCAAAACTGACTTAATATAGAAACTCTGATCTAAAATATTTAATTTTATTAAATATTATTTATTTT
>VZTY01018981.1:71058-83593 GCA_013400935.1 Turnix velox
TTATTATAGTCCCTTATAAACCTCCTTGTTGCCATATCACCTGATCTCTGAATTTAAACTTAGTTGGGAGAAGTGTTGCAAAAATACAGCAGCTGTAAGATTCATCCTGTGACCCCATGTAACCTCTCAATTCTGATGCTGCAATTGTCTGAGCACTTAAATTTTTTTTTCTTGCTGCTTTCTTGAGCTGACAAAAGGTTGACAAGCCTGCAAATACAATGGCTATTATTTTGAGTATTTTCTAAACAATATCATTTTTGTGCCCTTCTGCTTTCAATAAAATTATAGGTTTCTTTATTTTTATGAAACAATGGCTCTCAGCTTCCATTCCATATTTCCCTGGCAAATTTCTGATGACCTGCCATGACTTGCTATTAATGCATTTATCAATGTTGACGTCAATGAAAGCACTGGCTGTGCTGAGATCTCCATGCATGATGTCCCTTGTGAGGATAGAACTATATAGACTATCTAGTTATTTAACCTGCCTGTGTAAACCAAATAAATAAATAAATACATACATAACAAACAGAAAAAAAAATCTCCTGATTCAAAATACATCCAGATAAGTAAGAGCAATATATACAGAAATGGACTGATCATCTGTGAATGTGAATGAGGAGCTGATAAATTCTCATTACCTGCTTGTAGCTGACAACTAAAATGACCTGCCAGGCATCAACTGCAAATTCAATCTGGTACATGCAAACACTAGACATCTCTTACAAAAATCCAACATGTGTAGAGTTTCACTTAGTGTTTAGGTGTACCATCCCTGTGTAGTCAGGGATGATGGAAGCCTATCAAGCCTTCAAGCTTGTCTAAGGCACAAGGATACTTAAAAGGGCCTGTTTTTTCCCCTTTCCATCCTACACCGTTCTACTATGAAGTCTCTGTGTCTTAGTTTCTAATAAGGGAATCAAAATACTTGGGTTTTTTCAAAAATGTAATATACTTTACCATGCATCAAAAATAGATCATGACTGCAGAGCAGGAGGATACGGGCATTGCTTTGGTAATGTTGGCTCAACTCTCATGAATCTGCAAAGACTTAATCTGAAGGAGGACGTGGTAGACAAAATTTTGGGCAGCCTTAGGAACCTTATGCTGGGTCCACCAATGCTGAGAGAGCTACCTCTCACGACACAGATCTCTCTCTTGCTGTAAACATATATTCTGAGAAGACCCAATCCCTCTTAAAGAAACTCATGTTCTTCTGCATGGTCATAAAATTTTACTCCAGATTCCTACTGAACTTACTTCCTTCTCTAAGATCTCAAAAGCTTTATGTTTTTTTTGAGTTGCACAAAATATGGACTAAAATAGAATTCTTTTAGGGAAGAAGGAAGGACTAGTAAGGTCCAAGGCTGCATTCATCCAGAAGTTGAGAAGGTGTCTCCTATAATCCTAAAATAATCTTGGACAACTGTAAGAAGAAAAAGGCTGAGGTAACAGATTTGTAATCAAAAGAAGAGAAATGAAAGCAAAGAATACAAATACAATTCAGAGAGAATCTGGATGCTGCCCTCCCTGGAGGTGTTAAAGGCCAGGTTAGATGAGGCACAGAGCAACCTGGTCCAGTGGGGAGGTTCCCCATGGCAGGGGATTTGGAGCTAGATGATCTTTAAGGTCCCTTCCAACCCAAACTATTCTATGATTCTATGAATCACCAATGAATGTGACAAGACTTATCCAAAGAACACAAATGTTAGGTTGGATCAAGCTGTTGAAATACTCTCGGAATACCTAGGAAAGGAGAACTTACATTCTTATAATGGCATAATTTGTTTAAATCGGCAAAATGAAGACAGAAACTCTTCCCTTTTGAAGAAATTAACACTACTAGAGTAGTTCAGTTAGATTTACTAATGTCCTGGTAAGGTGAGATATTTAATGCAAACAACTAACCAAAGATATTCATTGTGTCTCTGCACTGGACTCTTTCAAAAAATTTCCTGTCCTTCTTGAACTGAGGGCCCCAGAACTGGACAAAGTACTCCAGATGTGATTCAACACATCACAGCGTACTGACCACACCAGTTCTAAAGTACCACAGGATGACATTTGCTCTCTCAGCCACGAGGACACATTTCTGCCTCGTGGTCATCCTGCTGCTCCTCAGGACCTCCAGATCCCTTTCACCTACACTGCTCCCTAACTGCGCAGTCCCCAGCTTATACTGATACATGGGGTTGTTCTTGCCCACATGCAAGAATCTACACCTGTCCTTGTTATATTTAATTGCATTTCTTCCTGCCCAACTCTCCAGCCTGTCTGGGTCTCCCTGGATGGCAGCATAGCCTTCCAGTGTGTCGGCCTCTCTTCCCAGCATTGTGTCATCAGCAGACTTGGTAATAGTGCACTCTAGTCCCTAATCTGAGTCACTGATGAATATATTGAACAGTAGCTAATACACTGAGAAATTTTGCAGATGAGACATATCTAAATGTATATAAGTAGCAACTCTGCATTACCTTTTATTTGGCTAGGTCAAACAGAAATGGAAGAACCTTGAGTTCATTCAGGTAAGAAAAATGGTTCTTACAGGTTTTATTTGAATTTTCTGCTCCAGACTCTTACTCTTGAATCTATCTTTGCAATTTAGTTGAACAACAGATTTACCTACATATGACTACTTAGCAGCATGTTGTATTCTACTTAGTAGTCAGTCATTAGGCTGCCTGCCCTACTGGCTATGATACAGATGTAGATTTCAAGTGACTTTTTTTTCCTGTCATTAAATCAATGCACAATTTTTGAAAGTCATCCTCACCCACTGAGAACATGCATAACTATGGCTTATTCTGTGAAACAGGTGGATGACAGCTGTCATGTGCATCCAGTCGTTCTTACTCTTGAAAAGTGCTTCTCTCCATTACATGTAACAGGAGGATAGAAGGCTGGTCAGACTTGAATGTCTAACTTCAAAAGAGAAATTTGCATTAAGAAGTAGTAGTTCCAAAACTCAAATCCTTCAGTATGAATAGTGTCTAATTTTTTATATATTTATTTTTTAAGGAGAGGAGAGAAGAAGCATTCATAAATTCAACTAAATAAGAAAATATTCCAAGGGAAGTCCAAAACAAAGAGGAAAGGAATGCTAAGGTCAAGGTCTTTAGCTGGAATATCATTCATCAAAAAAAAGTTATCCTTAAAAAAAAAGTTATCCTCCTCTCTGGGAGGTGTCCCTGCCTATGGCAAGGGGGTTGGAACTTTAAGGTCCCTTCCAACACGAACTATTCTATGATTCTATGATTAACATTACCAGCAACAGATCTGTAGAAATTTTGGAATTTGGAATGAGTTCTTACTCTTATTTTTATACAACAGACAGGTAAATATATTTTTTCTTCATGTTGCTGTGTGTAACTTCATGTAACTCCTACTGATTTTAACTTTCTCTCAGACGTTTCTTTTTCCTAACATCGTTGTTCAGGCTGAACATAAAGTTACTATGTTATTATATACTTTCTAGTCTCAGAAACAGTCCAATCACTCTGCAATACGTTTAATAGTAGTACAACACACTTTTAAGTGATCCATTTCATGGAAAATCCCAGTCTTTACTCCCAAGCTTCTCTCACATGATGACAATATAGAAACAAACCCCAAGCAGCAACAAAAAATACCTCAGTGTCATCTGATCTAAAATCACTGAAGCCACATGAGTCATATCAGCATCTTGATCAGGTTCATATCAGAAGTTTGAGCGAATTGAAATGCTTTCAAAGAATTATCCTGACTCCAGAAGGACATTTCTCTAGCTCAAACTGTGATAGAATAGTGAGTTGAGATCCTAAAAGCCTGACTGGAAAGGCAAGAACACTTTCTTCAGTTACCATCACAAAAAGGAGGAGAAACTGTAAGAGATGACATTTTCAAAAGTTGTATTTTTCTCATTTTATTTCCATTATGTTGAACTTGACCTCTGTGATGAGATCTGAAGAGAATGAAGGTGGTTCAAGTGTGACAAAGAAGCTACAAATTGTGGATGTGAGGGGTTAGGTGTCCTTGAGGAGTGGATGATCTCAAGTGCTCTGCAAGGATTGATGATATTAAATTTCATTATTATTATTATTAGCACTTGTACAACATTGAAAATAGATGAGCAAAAGAAGAGAAAAGGATACACATGAGCGAAAGGTAAATTAAAATACTGCATAAAAAATATTGCAAGGAAACTGCTAGCACTGTGTAAGTATGTGTATGTGTATAATCTACACTTTAAAAAAAAAAGCTAAAGAAAACACCAGCATGTCACATAATCTTAATGTTTCTTTCAGTCAGTGCCATAATATCTGTTAATAGCATCTTAATAGTGGTGCTGGTCCACAAAATTATGCAGGAGCTTGCCTTCCAATAAATGCCTCCTTAACCACTTGTGGCTGGTAATGGCATCACTTATTCCACTGAAAAATCTTCAGTGGGAGACAAAAGGCACTTGATGATACAGTGCAATTGTGGTAGCAGGTTTATACATCTATATTTGTATCTATTTATATGTGTATATATGGGTATCTTGCTGGATTTCTGAGTGCAGATGTGTGGTTCTATTTATATATATATATGTACAGATACACATGATTCTGTGTGCATGTGATGACATAGGAGGAAAGTTATATATGTGTACATACATATATGTATTTAGGAAATAACAGCCCTGCTTGGATTTGTTAAATAAAGACTATCAAATAGGAATTTTACAGTTTCTATCAGAAGCATAGGCATAAAATAACCTTAAGATATCAGATCTTTACTTGTGATTTAACACCTATTTTCACTCTACAGTCTGAACTGTTTGGAATACAGTTTGTATCTTTTTGATGTTTTTTTATCACTTATGATTCAGATGAAGAAGTGGCAGGGGAAGGGATCAACTATTCAGAATACCTTTGATGATCCTTGCTAGCATGTAGACCAGAAGACAGTATTCCAAATTGCATACCATGTGAGGGCATTGATAGGGTAGTGCCATGTTCTTGGCTGGGGTGGAGCTGACATTCTTGTTGTCAATTTTCTCTTCAATTTTACAGGAAGAAATTTTTCACAATGAGAGTGATCAAATACTGAAACTGGTTGTCCATGGGAAATTGTGGATGCTCCATCCCTGGCAAGCAGCATTCACGGCAAAGTTGGATGCAGTTTCGAGCAACCTAGTGTAGTGGGGTGTTGTAACTGGATAACCTTTAAGGTCTCTTTCAACCTAAAGTATTCTAGTATTCTACAACTCTAAGACCCTTTTAAAGGCTTCCCAATAGGAGTGTGTCTTAGACAAGATCAGGTCTCATTCCCCAAATCACAATCCTAATGTGTTTTTTTATGATATTTCCACAAGATCTTGGTGTTTCATCTTTCCAAAACGCGTTTGCCAAAGGGATGATTAGACCAGTGTTCCATGCATAATCAGTGCTAGCAATGGACAGTACCAAGAACCTATCCCCACCAACTTACCAAAAATTGGAAGAGATGCCTTAGCATTGTGCACAGAATCAGATCATTCTATAGCAATAGCAAACCTGACAGCCCTGTATGCATCAAGTCTTCCATGCCATAATGAGGCCTGACAGTTTTAGAACAACATGCATTTCTTCTGACTAAATATGTCAGAAACCTAAAAGGAAATTGCAGGAAATAAAAAAGCAACAAACAAATAAAACAGAAATCACTCCTTTGTTTTTTCCCCAGGAAGCCACTTTAAAAAAAGAAAGAAAAACATGGACAATACGAGATGAGTCAAAAATCAGGACAAGGAACAGACAACAAATAAAAGAATAAGAGGGTGGCAAGTAAATGACAGGGATGCAACTTTCATTAAAGTTAATTAGATACCAGTTGATGGTATGCTTATCTTACTTATTCCAACCAAAAGAAAAGTTCATGCTGAAGAAAATCAAAGCCAGCAGACCAATTGTTTTCCATCACACTCCAAAGTTTGAGAGTCCATTTATCAAGAACTCAGCCTTTCTTCATGCATACTCATGTCTTCATGAATTAATGCAGGTTTATATATGAAAATCAATGTTTCTTACACATATAAACACTGTGGATCTGAATCAATCTCTCAAAGCCAAAGAGGGTTAAATATTTAAACAAGCTATGTATTGAAATGCATTTTTAATGTTGTGAAGTCATTCTGATGAAAGATTACTCAAAAGCCTTCATTACTGAGTTTAGAGAGTAATGTGGTATTATTGGAACAGATGGCACAGCTGTGTGCAGCCTCAGCCTCAGCCCTCCTCCCCAGGGTAAATCCAAGTGCCACTCCTGCACAGTCATCTGCTCTCAGCCAATGGACTGGATGGATGGATAGCTGCTTCTAGCTTGCACATCTGTACATGACAGACAGGATGGCTTAAGTCTTTCAGAAAGGGCCTCTTAAAGAGAGTGCTTCCTTCTGTAATCCTTCTTTCCTACATGCAGTGGAAGGCAGGGAGAAGAAGTGGGAAGCAGTGCTTCAAGCAGTGAGAGTGAACTTGCTGTGCTGCTCTGTGACTTAATTGCTAGGATTATGTGGTATCATTATGTCAACTGCAATTGTCTCGGTTAATTTCAAGCTGGCATCTCCCGTGCCCCCATCCTGCTCTTCTTTGTTCTTTCCCCCTTGCGGAGTGAGTGAGTGAATGTGGGTGTTGGGAGAGTGGCAAAGAAAGGGACGTACCAGCCAGAAACCTTTTGATAATTACTAATTAAAAAAAGACAAAAGAAGAAATAGGGAAGTGAGAAGGCAGAGTCTGTACTCTGGTAGATCTAGAAAAGATTATCTGCATGGTTATTAACTCTGTCACAGCTGCAAGGAAGAAGAACTTCACACCTCAAAAGAGCACTTCTGGGACTTTCCCTCACATTGAGTTTTCAGCTGGATACAAGTATAAAGAATGAGAGGTTATGATTGGGATTGTGGCTACTAAATTAGTAGGATAGGTTCAGATTAATCACATTCCCTTTTGGCTGCATTTTTAATACAGCCTAGAAAGAGGCTGCACAAAGCCTCAGGATGCCTCTTTCATGTTCTTGTACTGATGTAATTTAATTACTTTCTGTGGAATTATTTCTTGTTTATGTGGGCTTTACCAACCTAGTAAATAGGCTGGACTTTCAGAGAGGCTAATACTAGAGTAACTCAACAACATTCAGCCATGCTGCATGATATTTTGGAACAGAAACCAGAATCTTGATTATAAAGGAGTAGTATGTTTGGACAATGACTACTGGAGAATCGTTGATCTCTGGTCAATTCAATCAGAGCTTCCTCCCATAGACTTAATTATCTTCAGAAAGATGGAGGACCTACATGGCTACTGAATATTTAATTTCAGAAAATAGTAGTTAAGAAATTTTAATGATGCCCATTATGTTCTGTCATTCCAGAATTTTCCTTTCTGATCTCAAAAATATCTCTCTCCTTATTTAAGCTGCCTTTCTATTGTTATGGTTATCCTCTTTATATGACTTTCTCTAACTAAAGGTAGCAAGGACAGAATCCAGTATTCTACAGGTGATCATATAAATGACTTGTATAAAACTAACTCTTCATTACCAGTAGAGAATATCAATTTCACATCTTTGAGGACAGTATTTGCTTTTTCCATAGTCATATGGATGCTTCAAAATCAAGTTGCAATCAAGTAAGACAAGGAAGTCTTTCTTTTCCTTTGGACTTTTTCAAGCATCTATGAGATAGTGAAATTCAGGATCTCATGTGGCTGGAATAGGGTAGCAATCAGAATTACAGTCATAGACTTAAGCAAGGTCAACTCTGGCCTTTTCAGGCAATTTCTAAGACAATTCCCATGGGACAGGGTACTGTAAGGTAAGGAGGCCCAAGATATGCTGGTTAGCATTCAAGGACTGCTTCTTCCAAGCTCAAGTTCAAAACATCCCAACAGGTAGCAAGTCAAGAGAGCGAGCCAGGTTAAACAGGGAACTGCTGGGTAAACTCAAGTGGAAGATGAAAATCTAGTGGTCATGAAAGGAGGGACTGGCTACTTAGGAGTAATGTGACTGTTGTCAGAGGATGTAGGAGGCAACTAGGAAAGCTAAGGCCTTCTTAGAGTTAAGCCTTGTAAAAGGGGTCAAGGACAGCAGAAAGGGCTTTTAAAAATACATTACTCTAGCTGTCTTGACTGGAGAACAGAGGCCTCCAAGAAACTTTTCAGTAAATAAAAGGAGGCCTACAGGTAATTTGTTGGGGTACTCTTTATCATCCTGTAATGACAGAATGAGGAGTAATACATTTACACTGAAAAAGAGGAGATTTATCTTACATACCAGAAAGAAATTTGTAATTGTGGGAACAGAGAGACACTGGAGCAGGTTTCCCAGAGAAGCTATGATTGTCACATCACTGGAGGTGTACAAAGCCAGTCTGGATGGGGTAATGGACAATGTGACTTAGTGGAAGAGGTTCCTACCCATGGCAGGGAGATGGAAGTAAATGATCACCCAACTCAAATAATTCTGTGATTCTATGATTTGGATTTGAAATGTAATCATCAAAAAAGCAACAAACTCAAAAGCAATCCTAAGATCAGACAAATAAGCAAAGTTTCAAATGAGGTTCAGAGAGAAAGAAATACACTATAATAAGATAAATTATTTCCCTATGTTAAATTCTTTGCTTGCCTAAGTGGTTGGAAAGAGCACCAGATTTAGGAATTCAATAAAAGTAGATTTATACCAGCAGCTTGGGTTGCCAAACATAACATAACATGATTGCATGTGGCAAGGAACTGAAATTGCTATGTAATGTCACTTAATTTTCACTTCACCAAAAACAGCTGGGTTACCAAACTTTTCATTCAGATTAGGCTAAGAATACAATGGCAAACAATTTGTTACTCAGCTGACAAGCTGACAAGTTTTCAAACTGCCACAGTTCTATTGATCTCTAAACTATACTTCATGCAGTGATTTGTAGACATCACAGAAAATGTAGAATTTTAAAGGGGAGTTTATAAAAGGACATACAGGTGGCAATGTAGATCGCAATTTTGAGGATTCTACAGCAAAGAATATTTAGTCTCAGGAAGGATAGTATTTATGAAGAGAAAAATTAGAAAACCTTTTATATGTTTAAGGAATTTTTCAAGCACTTTGAAACATGGGAATTTTTTAACTGAATTAGAAAAATGGGCAGTTGAGTCCTGTCTTGGATGAAATCTAATATTCTCCATTCAGATGGGTTTGTGGCACTCTTTCTGGAGCTGTCAAAAGAAATATATTCTCATTCTCTAAAGCAAATTTGCAGAATGTTACTGGTAAACTTAAAGTAAGAACCTAATCCAACTGTTATGCAAGTTCACTTTAACTTTCCCACTCTCTTTATGTGGTTTTAAACCATTGGAATTTCCTTGAAATCAAACAGCTATAAGGGAGATTAAAGAAAATCAAAGGATTCAAACCTTGAAGCAGCACTCAGAACAGTGATGATCATCAGATATTTAAATGACCTTAACAATTGCTGCAATTTATGTTGAAATGAACTGCCAGGCATGTATGGAAATAAACTTAGAAGGTTCTATTTTGGTAAAAGAACTGTGTGTTAACAGTGTAACTTATCAATAGAAATGGAGGATTCATGTGAACTGAAGCATCTTCACAAAACCAAGCAATTCACTGTCATGATTTACACGTTTTACCTTCATATTCAGAGGAGCTTTTCCTCATTTTTCTAGCATATTCTCATAAAAACAACCAACAACAAATATAATGGATTTGTGGCTTGCTGAAAGAAGTCTTGTACAGCAGTTGGTAATGCTCCTAGCTATCTGTCTCCAAGCCAAATCTGACCCTAAAGCTCCTCACTGGAGTGGCTTGGTACCTATAAAATAAGATATTGCCTTGGCTACTGCAGTGTGCTAATTTAACTACACAGCTTCTGTGCCTGTGATGCTTGGTGTCTTTTAAGTTTCAAGCAGGGGCTCTACCCATAGAGACATGGCCCACATTTATGGAACTGCTTCAAACCATCCTTAATTTTCAGAAGTTCTCTTCAGGTTTCCACTTTATTTATGTGGCTTCCATTCCATGTTGAAAACATCTGTACAAAGAAGCTGCAAAGCTAAAAGCCTTCTTGGCTGGAAAGATAATAGAATTTCATTCATTTATTTTACTAGGAATAGAATATTAGCACTAATTAAAGCTTGAGATTTTGAGAGAAATTAGGAGTAAATATTCAAGATGTCTTTTAAGAGTAATAATGTGATTTGTTTGGAATCAAACAGACCAAAAAGGCTTTCCATTAACTGTTTTAGTCTTTCAAAGATTTCTTTCAAAATTATTTCTTTCATAGAAATGAACTCAATTTTTTAATAATTTAATTGCCTAGGTTGGAGAGAACTTGGTCTTCAAGCTAACTGGCATTTTCAGAGAGCACCTTGGAACCAGCACAGTGTAACAGTGCTACAGTGTAACCACATATATTTATCTATTTAAGGAGGAGCTACAAGGAAAACTTAATTTTCCTAATGCTTACTGGGGGACATAGTAATTTATCTGCCCTACAAACATAGCAATTGACCCATAAACTCCTCAACATGTTTTATTACTACTGTATGTGATACTGGTAGTATTCTGCTAAATTGAAACAAACTGCAGTGTAAATAACAGAGCAGACACTGGACATTAGAACAGCAGTGGCAAACCTGCTCACAGCATGGAGGCCTGAGCAGCTGCAGGTGTGAACTAGAGAGGGGTGACTCTGAAATACAAAATTGCTACAAATTTATTATAGCAGCTTATAGGAGTTTACTTACATAATGTGAGGATGTTCTATCTACACATGCAATGACTCTGTGAACAGCAGAGTTCAAGGACAGGTATCTAAACTTTATTAATGAAGACAGAGTTATTAAACTGGAAGTTCTCTAATGAACTAGAGTTGCAGCTGTGCTTGTCTGCAAAATGCACAGAACTCTCTCTCAAAGGGAGGTCACTAGTTATTTTACATTCAGAATGACATTTCTAGTTAAAATTCATACACTCAAAGGTTCAAAAGTATATGTATATTTTTTTCTAATATGCTATTAGACTTTTAAAAACCATGATCAAAACAGTCATGTTTGTCTCATTGTCAGATGATGACAGTTCCATAAAAATGGAAACCCTGAAATTCCAGTCTTTTCACCATCTGTATGTTCTTCTCCACTGCAGCCTCCTGCCACTAATATCCCATTTTTTTTCCCTGTAATGGAAAATTAATTCTTTGAGGATGAGTTTTTTGCTAATCACTCACCCTCAAGTCCTAAGATCCTGAAGTAATACTTCTGGCACATAGACCCAACAGAAGTTTTTGTAAGTGAGGCCTTGAGTAATTCCAAGAAAACATTTCTGCAGGTGAAACTGAAAATTATCTTATGTGTTAGAATGAGAATATCTACAGCAGTGGCTCTCAGCCCTGGAGAACTGGAGTGCCACTTCATCACTGGGTAGATCCATGTGCTAATTATCCTACTGCATTATGTGACTGCACCACTTTGGAATTACTATGAGAAACCATTGTGTAGTGACATAATATCCTCTTAGGTCTCGAATGAAAAATTTGCAGAAGGAAAAAAATAAGAAAATTAAGAAAACACTGGTTCCACCCAGGGTACTGTCCAATAAGTTTTGTTAGTCAACATCATTGTATTACGCATTTTCAGTTCCTAAGCCTTTTGTGAGGAGCATTCTTGAGACTACTTTTAAATCAGTGGAAAGTTCCTAATTGCATATGGTAGTTTTATTATGGAAATTAGAAGAGTTAAAACAGCATAAACTCATGTGAACTTTAGTCTGAATTTCTAATTACTGTCTTGTTTTTATCCGAATGATTTTCCTCATGCTGTCTTAGAAAAATGCCTATGTTTTTTTTTCCTAAGATACTACAGCTTAGGTAGTCACACTGTCTGTGATACTGAATTGGTTCATGTCTCCACAGTATCACTAAACACTCTGGCCAATTTCAATGAAATTTGTAGAAGTCTGTGGAATAATTCAGATTTTACAAATACTATGAGGAAAGGCAAAGAGAATTTAACATTTGTTTTCCTTATAACTCACTGATAAAGGCATAATTTGAACTCACTGGAATCTGTGAAAAGCATAGAGAAGGAGAAAGAGACAGATGTCATGACTCCTGAAATCAAATACAAAGCTTTCCTTCAATATTAGCCTTCATCTAATGTCCATGGATTTCTCTATGAGTTACAAGATTATGCGTAACTGACCCTCATTCTATCTCTTATTCACCAGATGTGAGCACAATTTAAGATAGAATCATAGAATAGTTCATTTGGGTCGGAAGGCACCTTAAAGATCACCAAGTTCTAGCCCCCCTGCCATAGGCAGGGACACCTCCCACTAAGATCAGGCTGCCCAGTGCCTCATCCAGCCTGGCCTTAAACACCTCCATAGAGGGGGCATTCACAACCTCTCTGGGAAGCCTGTTCCAGTGTTTCACTACCCTCACTGTACTGAAAGTCTTTCTTATATCTAGCCTGAATCTCTCCCCTTCCAATTTACATCCATTATTCCTAGTCCTTCCATCACATATCCC
>VZTY01018981.1:91551-209670 GCA_013400935.1 Turnix velox
CTCCAGGGATGGGGCATCCTAAACTCTGGGCAACCTGGGCCAGTGTCTCATCACTCTTGCTGGAAATAATTTCTTCTTAATATCTAAATTTCCTCCCTTGCAGTTCAAAACCACTGTTCTTTGTCCTATTGTCCAACTCCCCGATCCAGAGTCCTTCTCTATCTCTCTTGTAGTCCCTTTAGGGACTGTAAAGGGCTCTAAGGTCTCCCTGGAGCCTTCTCCAACTCTTTCATCCTGTCCCCACAGCAGAGATGCTCCAGCCCTCTAAGTATCTTTATGTCCACCTCTGGACCTGCTCTAACAGGTCCTTCTCATGTTGAGGACTCTAAACCTGGACAAAGTACTGCAGATGTGGTCACCTGAGATAATAACACTTAAACAAAATATTAAAAGAAATTATATTGTTAGTGTGTTCATTCACATATTCATTGGAGTATGAATATTTTTCACTTAACCTGATGTAATCAGAAACAGATTTTTAGTTTGATCTTTCAAAATACAATACCTTACCTATTTTGTAATGATGTAGAATCTTTTCTATAATTTGAGCTTTACCCAGCAATTTCACTGAGAAGATGAGATGTTTGTTTAATGGTAGTTTAGTTGGCTCCAGTGAAACATTTTTTACTTAAAGAATCTAATTTCAGCTGGGTTCAGTGAAGGGAGACAGTATGAAATGTCAAAGTCCTAAGCAGTTTCTTAGGAAGCTATTCTCAATTCTACAGGAGCTGATCATAATTTATAGTTGCCCTAAGTACTTGGTATTGTACTTTTCGTTTTTCTGACTCCTCAGTTGGTGAGGAATCCTGAAAGAATGTTGAAAAGATACTTCTTGGGGATCACAAAGACTTTTGATTCATATTTGTTCCTATTAACAGTTCAGCCAAAGCTTGTTTTATGCTTCCCTTCTTCATGACACTAGAAAGACACTATAGTGTTACCTGAGAGACTCCCATCACCTTAACCTTTAGGATCTAACTAAACCTGTTTAAGTAAGTCTTTGCCACGTTCCACTAGAGTATGCTTGCATTGATTATGCATAATTACATCCTTGCATCATGGCTATTCACCTGTGCACACTAACCCTTACCAGAGTGATTTATTACCAGCTAAATTGTTCCTTGCAGAAACCTGTTTATCACTGTCACATGCGCAAGGAGCAGATATGAGTATCTGTATGATCAGGCTCTGAGTGTGTGCATGTGTGCAAAAGTTTGTGTGTGTGCAAAGAGGGTACATGAAGACATGCAGGTTCATGGGCTTTTCTGATTAGCTCTATCAAGTTAATCCCCAGTCCTTTACTGCTTTTCAGTTTCATGCCATTTCCAGCACAAAAACTGGTGATTACAGAAATCTCTGTTGATCCTGATGTAACTTTATTGATCCCTTTCAACCTCCATCTGTATAATGTCATTAAACAGCTTCTTAAGGAAACAAGACAATTAATCAGAACACCAGTTAATTAAAGATCTGCAATGACACAGGAAACCCTCAGAAATGATGGAAGGACCTTGAAAAATAGGGACATTTTGACTTTCGGGAGACATAGTTGCTTAAGGCTCCCCTGGCACTTCTGTCTCAGATTTTAACAGGAGAGGACAACTCAGTTGGCTATTTGGTTGCCCACAAAAAATTATTCTCTACTGCTATGAGTGTCTTATTGTTGTACAAAAAATGCATGGCAACTACTTGTTTCATGTCAGATTTTAAATAAAGATATATCAAGCGTTAATGTCTTAATATCTCATAAGCTAGATATCCACTGAAATATCTTAAAGAAGCCAGACAAATGACAACATGTTACAAAGGATAGGTGCTTCAATATGTTGTTTCTACCTTTCTTTCATTTCACAGTGCAGTACCTCTCCACTTAAAATCTTGTGCTCAGTTATATCCAGTTATATCCACTTTCTGATGTGATGGCTGTCAGTGATCCTCCACTGAACTGGCGATCTTAGACCAGTCAAGTATATCAAAGTGAACATCACACAGCCAGCATGACCTGGTTACCATAGTTGGTAGTTCCAGCTGATTGGTAGAGGATCTGCTCTCTTGCTCTGCAGAATGGTTCCAGAAGAACAGTTTTGCTGCATCATGATGGAGTGTATATGATTTTGATGAGGGTAGTGATGAGGGTAGAAAGGAAAAACTCCTGCTTTGCTCTGTACCTTTTCAATTACTATATCCATACAGACTTGCCATTGGTATGAAACAAAAGGCAATAAAGGAGATCTAGATTTTACTTTTCTGAAGTCCCTGGACAGGCTGTATCTCTTTAATCTGGATCTATACAATAAATGTATCCCCATGGAACACTTGGTAATGACTTGAAAGATGTAAATACATTAATTTATTGCTTCATGAGACATACAGGCAATTCAGACCAGTGGTCTCTGAAACCAGAATGAAATAAAGAGAATTAGTCCTTCCAAATCTGAAATGAACTCACCACATCCCTTTCACTCCAGGAAATAATTGAGTTCTAATTAGTTTTAATGCAGGATCACAAAACTATGCTTCTTATAGCTGCTGAAGTTTTATGGGATGTTGACACTGAGTTTAGTGGCATTTGGCAAAATCGTCCACGATCCAAGAGTCAGAACTTCTGAAGAAGGTCCGTATTTCAGAGCTAGCAAGATATTATGAATTTCAGTTTTGGAGACAGCTTACACTCTTTTTTGTCCAAAATGACAGCCAGCAAACATTAGACAGTTGTGAATGGATATTTTTCCTGGTGCTTTTGAATTTATGTTTTGTAAGCTGGAGGTTTTTTGATGCTCTGTATGTGCATTTTATCAAAACTTTGTCACTATAAATCCTTTAGCAACCAAACTTTTCTGCCCAATGAGAAGAAAAATATTTTCCAAGCTTGCTCTTTGGGAGTATAGGAAGATAGAAATTTCAAAACATGCAAAAGAAGAATCTGCATGGTTACATTTAGATTTGTTCGTTAGACACATGAGAACTCTTTCATCAGGCTTTCAAAGACAAATAAAGCAGTTAAAAGTTAGGTACAAATTAGATGCCTAACTTATGTAGGATATGTTCCATTATTCCATTACAGGCTTTTACAGAGAGATAACTTGCTTTTATTTTGGTCACAGTAAAAAGAATTTTCACAGATTTAATCTCTTTATTTAAATTACTTGGAATTTGCTTTGTTCTTATCATGAAGTAGTTAGACTGACAGTTCTTTTTTCTGGATTTGCACTAACTGTGTCTTTACTTAAGAATTAATATTGATTGGCTAAGAACAGATGATTTATTATGTAATTTTGGAGTAATTTCTGCCATGGATGTGGAGAGATGCTACATTAGCAGCTAATGAGCTTTTTTTATTTAATATTCAGAAGCACTCAGAGATGGTAATAGGCATCTTCCATGCTGCAGAGAGTGATATATGAAAATAAACAAACCTTAAAAAAAAACTTTGAAAATATTTTTTTCTCAAAAAAAATCTTTGACTAATTGAATTCTCCAACCAAGTTAATCATTGGTAGGAAATAAAATATTTCTTGGGAATGTTCCAATTCAGATTAAAACCATAAATTTAAGACTCTGCGTTATAGATGAATATATAAGTCCTAGTTATCTAGATTCCATCGGAGACTGACATTGATTTCTGATGACACAATATAATATACAAACGTCCCACAGAACCTGCCTCCAGAGATCTGTCTGGACAGTAAGTTCATTGAAGATCTGTTTTTCCTGAGTATCTTTAAGGCAACTAAAATGTAACCAGTCCTGTGGCTGAACTGTTCCATTATGACTAAATATCTACTGACAGCAGAGGAATCTTAAATAATCATCTAACATTCTCACAGAAATTAGAATTTGGGATCAAACCTAACATGGTAACTTCATTAAGATATCTCATTATCTGTCTCACCTGCTGGGCTGAAAACTGCATGCTTTTAGTCTTATTTTTTAAGAGGAACTGAATATTTCCAGTTGGAGAAATTTTCATCTTCATGGAAATTCTTGATATTATTCAGCGAGATCCTAGACAGCCTTTTCTGGCATGATTTTTTACAGTGCATAATACGTTTTCTGATTCCCTTACATTTCTGTGGGTGTGAAAAAAATGATTACATAGATGACACATTAGCTATCCATAATACTGTTACTGCTACTTATTAATATTATTCAATATTTTTATTTAATAATGTCTGTTGTTATTTTAATAATATTTCAATATTTATAATTTTTGTTAAATATAAAAAATATTCTGATTATAGCAATAATAACATCAATAATACTGAACAGATTTACTTAGAAAAGTTAGATCCATTTTTTTTTAAAATGGATGTTTTTTCTTGCTAGCTTTTTACTACGTTCTTTGATTTTGTTTTAGCTGTCTCTCCTGGTAAAGGCATGAATATAAAACCATTTCTGTATCAGAAGAGTGTATTGTATAGTCAGATATATGTGTTTCAATAGTTAATTAATTCAATTAAAGTTGCCTAATTTAAGATGTTATTATCTAGATCTAGGACAGAGACACTTCTGGTCTCTGTTGATACAGTGTAGAAGTGGAGTTTTATGGCAACAGTGTATAGAGTGACTGATATAAGGAGGCCATTACTACTCTAGGAAGGACAATATTTTGCTAGTAATAGCTGTTACTCAGAAAACAGACACCATTTGCATTGAATCTATCATAAAATATTTGTTTGACTCCAGGTCTTGGAGGTAGTAGGCTACAAAATGTCAGTTAATTCAATTATTAAATTTCTATTAGTATTAGAGATACTTAGGAATTTCTAACTGTTTAAAGATGGCAAGGTATCTTCAAAATGTAAGGACTAAATACCTTTAAATAAAATAAACTCAAATAATATTTGCCAGAAGAATTTTGGAATTGAGGGTGAATTTCCTATCTGATTACCTCATCTGCAATCTGTGAAAATAATTCTGAAAGCCATTAAAAGCCAAGGTGCATACAATTTGGATTTTTTTCTGCATTTACATACAATTTTTGTACTTTCTAATTATCTATAAGAAACATTTTGATTTTTTGAACAGAGCTGGTTATCATTCTCTCCAAACTCAATCAAAAGTCAGCAGAAAGATAAAGCAACATTTTTCTCTGTCCAGCAAGACTTGGAAAACTTACCTCCTTTTGTATGTTGATTATACTGCTTGGGCATTCTTCATGCAATTAATTAATTTACCTTGAGAAAAGTTCTTTCTGGGTAAAAGGTAAAAAGCACATTAGCTTATCCAAAATATTAAAAAAGGAATAAAAAAGTCTTTGACAGAAGCAAATATTGAATCTAGGTATTCAAAATCCTAGTCTTGAAACATTTTTTTTTCCAAAGCATCTTCTACTGTCACACAAACAAAATTTAGATTTCATGTTCATTTTTTTTCTTTAGGCTATCTTTAGGCTATCTAAAGATAGTTTGTGTTTTAGTCGTAGAGCATATCCAGAGACTTCACCTCAGCTGATAAGTAATAATTTATTAATCCTTTGAAATCTGATTGTTTATGACCATCTCTACATATTCTGAACTCCACATGCACATAACCATATCATCAAAGTAGATTCTTAAAGTAATTTGCAGTGATTAAGTAGTTGTTTTCACATAGTAATATCAATACATAGCAGATAAAAGAGAAGAATGAACACTGATGTGTCTGACATAATACAATTTTTCAGATGGTAAGAAAGAAAATATAGATCACAAAATCATAGAATCATGGAATCATAGAATTGGAAGAGACCATCAAATGTCATCTAGTCCAAACCCCCTGCACTGAGCAAGGACATTCTGTACTAGATCAGGTTGCTTAGAGCTTCATCAAGCCTGCCTTCAGCACTTCCAGGGACAGGTCCTTGTCTGGGCAGCCTGTTCCATGTTCTCAACACTCTCATGGTAAAGAATTTCTACCTAGTGCCTAATGTAAACCTGTCCTGCCCTTCCAGCTGTTGCCCATTGCCTATCACTATATGTTCTGACAAACAGTCCAGCCACAGCTATTCTGTAGGCCCCTTCAGGTACCAGTAGGCTGCTAAGAGGTCTCTCCAGAGTCTTCTCTTTTCCAGACTGAACAGGTCCTAATCTCCCAGCCTGTCCTTGTAGGAGAGGTGCTCCAGCCCCCAGATCACTTCTGCAGCCCTCCTCTGGATCCACTGCATGCCTATCTTGTGCTGTGGGGTGTCACAAGAGTGGAATAAAGGGACNTCCTACTCTCCCAGCCTGTCCTTGTAGGAGAGGTACTCCAGCCCCCTGATCACTTCTGCAGCCCTCCTCTGGATCCACTGCATGCCTATCTTGTGCTGTGGGGTGTCACAAGAGTGGAATAAAGGGACCGAATCACCTCTCTTGACCTGCTGGCTGTTCTGACGCAGCCCAGTATGGGGCTGGTGGTCTGGAACTCAATTGTGCTTTGTTGTATCATGTTCAGCTTTTCATCCATCTGTACACCCAAGTCCTTTCATGCATGGCTTCTCTCTACCTCACCACATCTCACTCTGCATTGTCAATGCAGACTGCCCCACCCCAAGTACAGCACCCTACACTTGTCTTTGTTGATCAGACTGCTAATTTATCTTTATGTCTAAACTAGCAAATAACCATTGTCTAACTGATCCATTTCAATTCTTTGACACCTCTAACTTAATCTAGAGATATCCAGTGTAAAATAAAGCATGCAATTTTTTTTATTATTTGTAAATGGAAATAATAGAAATTTGGAATAATGAGAGATTTTTTCCCTGAGAAATCGTACTCTAAGGACTGATGTAACATTCAGGTATCTGACATCATAATACAACGGCATGGATCAGAGACCAGTATGCAAAATATACTCTCAGGTGGCAGTTCCAAGTATCATCAGACAGAGTATTATTCCTAGAAATCATATTCCAGGAGCAGATTATTAATCTTCCTTCCCTCCTTCCTTCCTTCCTTCCTTCCTTCCTTCTTTCCTTCCTTCCTTCCTTCCTTCCTTCCTTCCTTCCTTCTTCCTCCCTCCAAAATGTAGACAGCATGCACACAACTGGACATTCTGTAGGTTAAAAATAGTCTGTGAATATTTCCTGTACTAAAAGAAGTTGGCTTTATACTGCATTAGTATAGTCAAATCAGTAGTACAAGTCTAATACTACCTACTCAGTAAACTAGGTAAAGAATATAGAACTTTCATCCCGTCAAGGCATTTACCACATCTGAACAGCTGAGGTGTTAACTACTCTGTAGATATGATAGCCAGACTGCCAGAAAGGTTACAGCAATTGCTGTGTTCCTTTTATACCATAACAATTTCCTGGCCAGTCTTACTTGCTTGAAATACAACTCCTTGAAATGCAACAGAACACTGTACCAAAGAATCGGAATCATAGTGACACATATTTGCTCTGAATAAATCTTTGACATGGATGCAGTTTCTCAGCTTCAAAACCAGATCTCTACCAAGACTGTAAGTCTTTGGAACTTTGTCTCAAAATTTTGCTAAACTGCTTACTCTTACATATTTATTTCATAGGATTGAGAAGTAATTAAAAAGACTCATACTTGTCAAATCAGAAAGAAAAGACTTTTTAGTAGTAACTCCAACTAGTAGCTACTCAACTAAGTAATCTCCAATTGAGATAATATTAGGTGCTTTTTAATATGTTTGTTAATTTCTTTTTCTTTGATTGTTTTTCCAGCTTTATATTAATTATTGAACTGAATATTATAATAATATTCTAAACATACTGAAAGTAGATGCTGATTTGTCTTTATATGCTGTAATATATTTTAAATAAACAATTCAACAAGATGTTCAAACAGAAGAAAACAAAAATAGCCCTAGCACTGACAAGAGCAAAAATAATAATAGAGAGTAGAAACCTTGTTAGATAATATAGAAACTTGTTAAGATCCTGTCTGAATTTTGAAAAAAAGTGTATATCAATTCTTATAAGCTCTCCTTTTCTCTCAAGCTTAAATTCAACATGAGGTAACCTGGAAAAGTTTTGACATTAAAAAAAAAAGATTTTCTGTGGCCTCTAATTGTCCTTAGGAATGTTTAACATTGCAAGACCTGTCCTTTTTTCCCTTTCCCCTTTGCTTGTTTAAGCGGGGTTCATTGGATTTCTTGCATATCATGTCGCTTGGGCTTACAAAATATTGGCAAAGCTTTATTATAAGTAGCAAATCATTACTACGTGCTTTGGTGTTCATTGTAATACAATTAATCATCACAAGTTTGCTTTGGTATATTCAAGTGGATGAAACAGCTAATTTCATAGACAGCTTAATTCAGAAAACCATCCAATTTATTGTTATACTACCTCTTATAAGAGTACAGAAAATATATTGTGCGCAAGCTACATTGAGTAAGCATTGTTAGATACATGACGGACAGAATATATTAAATAACCACTCTAGCATTCAGTTTCATATTATTGATAATTTATTTACTGCTAAAGAGTACGTAATGAGACCATTTAAGTTGCATATGCCAGAGCTATACTAACATTTCTAGAAAAATATAAGGGGACATCACAATCAGACTTGATTAATTGTTCTACAACAAGCCATTGTTTATTTGGTTTATTGGTTGTTTGCATTTCTATGGGTTTTTTTGTTGATGTCTGTTGGGAGTATCAATGAAGAATAAAATACTCACTACTAGCTCTGTGCTACCTCCAAAGAAGAAAGTATAGTAGTTATTACTCCACATGAAAGGAGACTAGTGAGGCTCATGGTTTTGAGGGATGTGTAACATAATGACATCCAGCAAGAATCAGTTAGGCAGAACCCTAGATCTGACTTTGTATCTCCCATAATACTGATACAGTGGTTAGACTTTTAACTGTGGATTTTATATGAATCAGTTTAGTCTCTTTTATACCATTTATTTATTCCTTTATGTATAATGGACATGAAGCTGACTCCTCAACTTTTATGAATCAATTAGACATGCAATGAGTTATGTACATTAATCTAAATTGTCATATAAGAAGTTGTCAGTCTCCATATTTGACCAGGATTTTGAGCACTGGTCTTAAAGCATATGCTTTTCAAACTGAGTATCTGTGTTTAGACTGAGCTAAATAATCCTATTTGAGTCAAACACAACAGAGAGGTCATAATCTAGAAATATTTTAATAATATTAAAAAAACCCTTGCCCTTGCACTTTGATTAAAATAATACGATAACATGTATTAGGACAACAAGGCACTTTTGTTGGCACAAATACTACCTTGAGTAGGACTTTTGGTTTTTTTTTTCTGATTTGTTACATATCCATGACAACTTCTTTATTCAGATAGTAATAGTAAAAAAAAATTAAAAAAAAAAAAAACAAAACCAAAAAGGAGAGTGGGGGCTAGTTATCAGGATACACACAAGAAATTATATGATATATGTAATGAGATGTGTGTAAGAAAGTGAAGGTTTCTATATGGAGTTTTCAACGTTTCAGTGAATGCTTTATCTCAAACTGACTGAGCTTCATCTAAATAAATACAAATTAACCAGAAAGTTAAGATAACATACATTCAGGAATCAATTTTATTTTTATATACTAGAATAGCTGAATTAAAACAGTTTTATTTGGCTTGTCCCTATTCTGAATTGTAATCCTAATTCTTCATGGCTTCATTTCATTGACTTGAACTGCCCAGTTATATACAGCAGAAGTTAACCAAAATGTATCTCACAGTGGTTATACACCCAGGGAGAAAACATCTGAGTTAGGAAAATGTTAAGTCCCAAATATTACAGGTAATTTACAGCTGACTTCCTAATTTTAAATTTGGAGGTTTTTTTGGTTTTTTTTTTAAGATCTGTCTTCCAGTAGCAGGGCAGTCTCATTTATGGGAGCTTGTCCATCTTCTCATGATTTATCTGCTGGACTTAACTATTCTCATGAATGTACACAGACCATTTCAATTTTTTTTTGCAAGAAGGGCATGAGATCTAGGAGATTCATTAAGATTCAAGCTGTTTCCAACAGGTTATTGATTACCATAAGAAAATTCATTAGCATTATTGAATCCTCTTTGTTATGACAGTAATCAGCAGCTCCTTCCTGGACTACTAGGAGCATTTTTGAAGGGTTTATGGCTTACTCCTGATGTAGATAAATGTTTTTATAATCCATGAGTTTGCCTTTCATGAATAAAAAGGTGATTGAAAAAAGACTGCATTCATCATTCTGTTTATCGCCCTGAAACAACAAGTGTAATTTATAAACCAATAATACTTTTTTTGTAGTGTTATACATGTGTTCTAAAAGAATGGATCAAATTAATGTATGCCCACAAAGCAAGAACAATGACAAACGAATACATCCAGACCCTTCAATGATTTGAAAGAATTCAACCAGCATTCTGACATTGAGAAGCACACTGGGTGGGGTTTTTTTCATTTTCTTTATTTTCTTTTTCCCTCCATATTAAATTAAAAAAAAATAAAAATTATGCAGCAATTGTCTTGACATAGGCAATGAATGCTTTCCTCTAACTAATATTTCATTAGGAACCCTACTGTGTATGGTGTATGGTTATTATTTGTTTGGATGTGAGGAATAGAGTCAAATCTAACCACTTCTCAGTAATCCAAACACCTCTAGGTACATCTTACTGGACTAGAAAGGCTGACTCTGTTTTCCACTGGGAATCCAGAAAAATATGCATACCAGAATTGGTACGTGTATCTCATCTTTTATAAGAAGTGACCGTTTGACCATTAACTTCCATTATATCTCACTGTTATTACATGTTGGACTCAAGTAACAAACTCTTACCTAGTGCATAACATTCACTGAGGACAATTAAACTTCTGAAGAGATTTGAGAAAAGGAAGGTCTACCAGAACTATCTAGAATCACATCTGTCCCTTATGCCAGAACATGTTGTTCAAAGTAATATTCACAGCAACAAGAAATGAATTGCTTCTCAGAGCTAAATTCCTTGACTTTTAAAGGCTAACCATTGCATTGCATACATTTCTGTTTAATTATTCTCCATTCTTAGAAATTAGATTCTTTTTCGGCACAGAATTTTGCTAATTCTTATGTCTAGTTGACTTCTGTTATGCTTTGGTTCATAAGAATTAATGTCCCCTGATTTACAGACTTTTCCTTGTGAAATTGATTTCAGATAAACGTGAAGTGCTTCTCTTTCTTCCTTTTGGCAAGACAACTAATCTGATCTGTTTATGCCTTAGTCTGTAAAGCTATTTCTCAGCTTTTAGATGCTGCCTCAAATCTCCTTTGTTACAGATGGTAACCTTTATATTTTACCCACAGTGTCATATGGGATAGCTATATCCACCTACCACATTCCAAAAACAGAACATAAATATATACTGTCTGTTTTTGCATTGAAAATTCCCTATTTATACTTTGCCATCTGCATCAGTAAGTTATTTTTTGTTGATATTAGATTTTAAGATAATTTCTTGTTTCATAATATTTATTAGTCTACATAATTTCTTCTTTAAAGTCCCTAATTTAATGTCCACATTATTTAAAATGTACCCATATTTTTAATGTTTGGGGTTTTTTTTAAGAAAAAAAGACTTCAACATTTTGACTTAACAGTATCATAAATCTCTCTTCAGTTTCTATGTGATGCAGGATATGTTTAAATACTTTCAATGTTTTAATTTTTACTTCACTTTGAAACTTTTGTCAAGAATTATTTGAAAAGGCATTTATTTTTCTTGGTTTCAAGGTTTTCCTAGAGATAACTAGAAACATCTATGTAGAAATATTACAACTTTAGGGCCTAAAAGACTGCTAAAGGTTGGGTCAACAAATTATATGCCATATATTGGGTTAAGATCTGGTTTTAAATAAATGAAACCAAACTAAGTTTTAAAATATTTCAGAACCACTTTGACTTGTATTCTTCATCACACTTTATTTCAGACATTTAAGAAAGATATCTAAGGTAATCATAACTATCCTAACTATTTAACTATATAACTATTAAATTTTGGGGCAAGTATCCTAAATGCCATCCCCAGATTCCTTTGTAGAAGGAAGATTTCACAGTAGAAGCATGTGTTCCTTCCATGGCTGTGAAAGGATTTTTCACTCTAGAGGAGCCTACAAGATAATTTTACCTTTTAAGTATGTGAAACATAATTGTCATAGCATTATTCTCCCTAGTTTATGCTGCTTTAAAAATTGACAGTTGTATAACAAGGCTCTTATTTTGAGCAGCATTTGTGGCATACTGAGGCACAGAGACCAGGAGTCCTGTTTGGATGCCATTTGACAGTGGACACACAGCTGACACACAATGATGGTAAAGAGCATCTCCTTTATTGAGCTGAAGTGCAGTTTATATCACAGCTTGTTAGCAAGCAGTAATTTTCCATCCCAGGGCCTACTGACTAAATAAATCAACTATCTACACAAATACCAGGTGTCTTTCTTCTTGTTTCTGCTAGATCTTGTTCCCAGTGCTGTTCATTGCTCCCATGACTTCAATACAATTACCATCGTATCTCTCTCCCAAGGTCAATCCATGTCTGTAGAGCTTAACAACTCTGCTCTTCATATCCTCACAAAAACTCTCATGATATTCCTACAAAATCTATTAACTGCGAATGCAATTTGTAATAAGGTAAGCCTTATGTGTATTGAATAAGAGGCAACAAAAAAGGTTCAAAAAATATTACTCAGATGGTTGTGCCCATGCCTGAAGATTTCCCTAAACTGGGATAATCATGCCAGTTTTGATTAACGCAGGGCAACCTTTATTTAAACTAATTTTGTCATACTAGTATCTCACTCTTTCAAGGACAATTAAAGATAAAAATTCTATCTACTAAGATTTAAATTAAAACATTGTCCATTGACAGATATGTAGTTCCTATATAGTCCTTTGTCAAAAAAGATGTGATTTTTTTTCCAAACCATTCTGCAACAGCTAAGAACACAGTCATGCTTCAGCAAAATAATCATCCACATAATGTTTGGAGTTTTAGATAATTTTGAGACAAATGAAGACTGTCCAAATGATTCAATCCATTTTCATTTACTTGATTAAAACTTCTGGCATCTCACTGAGGTTAGTTGTCCTTGGTCAGGTTTTAGTTAATGGAGTTAATGTATGGGATAATTTATTAAATTATAAGAGAGAGGTATGCACAGAAAGCTGTCTGTGCAGTTTCCATTCATCATTGTTCTGTACCAGAGTTAAACAGCTAGTTTGGACTACCTTCTTACTCTTGAATATTAAAACTGGGTGAGATCAACCCCCTTTTCCAATAATTATGACTTTCCTAATAACATATGATTCAATTTCTTTTCTCTGTTGAACTTTATGTGCCTCAGAATCCTGAAGTATGCTAAGTAACAATATTGTGAAACTCCTTGCTTCAGTGTGTGATGATTTCTGAAATCGGCATGTATTACAAAAATTATTGGATATGTTCATGGAAGAGGAATTCACTGAAAATTGTTAGATGCGAAGATACAAGCCGTAGAGAAGAAAGTTTGGTTGTTTTTGCTTTGGTTTGGTTTGTTTTCTGAAAATCATTGCATCTATATAAAAATTCTGCACAGTGTTGTGATATACTTATTTTATAATTGGAGTTTTTCCTGGAACTTAGAAATTGTCAATATGTGCTTTAAGATGCCAAGCTAAGTGGTTGCTTGGTCCGCTATAATATAGTCTTTTGCATATTCTAAGTTCAGGAAAGGCTGTAGTAGTACCACTAATTTTGAATTAGGACTCATAGGACAGTGATTTTTACATAAGTGTGGGAAAATAAAAATGTTTTTTGTCCTCTTCATCACTAGGAAGCAGTAAGTGAAACTAACCTGTCTACTTTGATTGAATGAGATAAGTGAGGTGCAAAAATTACAGTACACAAGATTTTTTAAAATCTGACAGCCTTTGTTTCACAAAAAAGAAGTATGAAAGTAAATATAAGTGAAAGCCTGATTCAGAATCTGTCTTATTTTCTATGTGAGGGATTTTAAAGGACATCCCAACTTCTTATCCTTTGGGAAAACATCAGGCAAAATTAACAGAAACAGCACATTTTATATAAGATGAAGGTTTGGTGAAGTACAAATCTCAGTCAAATAAGAGAATAATCAAGAAATGATGCAAGACATTTTAAATAAGGATTCTCTTAAAAAAGTAAAAAGACAGCTCTGCAATTTGTTTTCTCTCCACTGTAGAGATAAAATAAACATTTATTTTTTACTAGGGGGAAAAAAACCCCTCAAATACAGCCAGAAGGAAATGGAGGAAAAGTCATCAAACAAAAATGAAAGAAAAAGGATGTGTTCTGTAAATATTGAATAGGCCAGGAATAAGGACAATTAAATGCCTGAGAGACATGGAGAAAGTTCATGTTCTCTGTCCACCACTTGTCAGTAGAATGAGTTACTGTCTCTCTTCTGTTCAAGAAGTTAAACTGGATATAAGCATTTTAGTCTTTGGCAATGTTAATATGGTGGCTAGAATTCTCAGGCACCAGAGATACAGTCAGATATTTAAAATCAGGGAAATCAGGGCTTGGGGCTACATCAAAGCCCTTTTCACTCAAAAAGTTTCTGTAGAGTAAAACTAGTAAAACTGAGGCACACTGCAGCCTGCTGAGTGTACTCAGCAAGAATTTTTGGTAAAAGTTCTTGGACATGACATTTTCTGAGGAAAATAATGTATTTTACCATCAAAAAGACTTAGTGAGAAGCATATGTTTATTTATGAATTTTAAATACATAAAAAATCTTAGGACAGACAGCAAGCTGTATCTACAGTATTGAAACATATATGAAACTCAGTCAAATAAGAGAATTGGAATCTGAAATAAAAAAGTATTACAGGAAACCTTTACAGTACAGGTAATGGCAGCTTATAATTCTCCAGTTTTAGTAATACTCAAAATTCATGGGGGATATGTAAAACTTAGACAATGATATGAATGGACTGAAGTCTATTAGCTACTCTGGTTCACTCACAGCAAATATATAGATGAGGAAAAGGTCAGTAGTTTCTCTGATGTTTTCATGGTAGTTGGCTGTAGCAGAATGAAACTGTTGATACTTGCCTTTCGTATCAACTGTTTTTCCCCTGAGAATGATCCAATGACAAACTATCTAGCCAAAATGTCAAGATTCCTGAAAATTTCTATTAGTGTACTTTTCCTCAGGAAGTCATATATTAAGTGTCTGTGTTTTCTTCTAAACAATACTCTGGCCTCTCTGGACCGTCAATTTCATTCAGTCATGATTTTGTCAGTAAGTGTACAGAAAAAGTAACAACTTATTACTATATGCTACTTACAAAGATACATGTTTAACTCTGGATAGATGTGAATGTGATGTGTTGGTGAATGAAGCAGAAGATCTGAAAGATCCTTTCCTACAAAGGCTGTTCAGGAATTCTACCATTCTGTGATTGAATCAATATTTTATACAAAATTTATGGCCTTAGAATATAGCCTTTACAAATTTCCACACATATGTTCAAATATCATAGAATTATAGGGCTGGAAGGAACATTCAAAGCCCATCTAATCCAACGCCCCTACAGTGAGCAGGGACACCCTGCACTTGGTCAGGTTGCTCAGAGCCTCATCAAGCCTGACCTTGAATGTCTTCAGAGATGGGACCTGCCTCACCTCTCTGGCTACCTGTTCTTTTTCTTAACATTTAAACTAAACCTACCCTGTTCTAGTTTAAAAGAATTTTCTATTCTCCTATCACTACACCCCCTGCCAAATAGTCCCTCCCCAGCTTTCCTGTAGGCTCCCTTCAGTTACTGGTAGGCTGCTATGAGGTCTCCCTAGAGCCTTCTCTTCTCCAGGCTGAACAGCCACAGTTCTCTTAGCCTGTCCTCATAAGAGAGGTGCTCCAGACCTTGCATTATGATAGTGGGCTTCCTCTGGACCCTCTCCAGTAGTTCTATGTCCTTCCTGTGCTGAACACTCCAGAGCTGGACACAGTAACTCCAGGTGGGTTCTCAAAAGAGCAATGGGGCAGAATCACCTCTCCTGACCTGCTAGCCATGGCTCTACTGATAAATCCCAGGATTTGGTTGGCTTTCCGGGCTGTGAGTACACACTGTCATGTCCAGCTTTTCATCTACCAATACTCCAAAGTCCTTTTCCACAGAGCTGTCCTCTATCACATCAATGCCTACTCTGTATTTGTAATGAATATTGTCCTGGCTCACATGCAGCATCTGGCACTTGTCAATGCTGAACTTCATGCGGATTGGACAGGCTCATCTCTCCATTCTATCCAGGTCTCTCTGGATGATACCACATCCCTCCAGTGTTACTTTTATTCAACACAGAATAAATAATACAGACACATAGAATAAAGATAGTAGAATAGTTAGAGTTGAAAGGGATTTTAAAACTTACATAATTCCAGCTCCCCTGACAGGAGTGCCTCTCACTAAACCAGATACCTCATGGCCTGGAACACTTCCAGAGATGGGGCATCCACAGCTTCTCTGGAAGACCATTTTCAGTATCTCATCACCATCACTGCAAATAATTTATTCCCAAACCTACATTCTTTTTGTTTAAAAGTTTTTCTTCTCATCTCATCACTACAAACTCAGACAAACAGTTCTCTGTCTTTCCTGTAGGCTTCCTTTAGATATTGGAAGGCTACCTGAACACTTCTGAGCTGCAGGATGAACAATCATGACTTTTCCAGCCTACATTCAAAGGAAGTGCAGCACCTCTCTGATCTGTCCCCAGGACTGGACATAAAACTCAGTAATATCTGTGAATAAGAAGATGCCCTAGTGAAAAGATACATAGTAATTAGCTTTCAGGTTTTTTGGCAAGCCAGTGGGAATTGCTGCATCTGCATCACCAGATAATTGATATCTTAACATGATCTGGTTTGTCAGATCAGCAATGGACTTAAACATAGATCTTAATGTTAAAATCACTGAAGTACAAATCTATCCTAACCACATTTTTACAGGCCATTGACATTCAGATATTTAGGTCCACTTTGAAATAAAGCATGCATATAAATGTGCTTTTTTTTAAAAAAAAAGTATATTTTTTTAATTTTTTTTTTCCAGCAGGCAGAATGAGAACTTATTTTCAATAGTTCTTTATGAGTTTTTTATTTATTCTTTTTTCCTTCTTAAAAATGGTATTTGCAGCTTCTGTTGCTATATTTAAGATCCTATCTGAATTACCCTATACAGTTTACCGCTCCAATTTTTGTTAGCATAAGATTAATAGTCTTACTAATTTTCATGAGCTTGATCCAATGATATTTGAATCAGTTGGTTCTTGTATAGCCTTTTCTTTCCATGTGCAAATGAAAATGATTTTCCTTGCCATAAAATACTTGAATTTCAAGTATTGTCAGTTACTGAATTTCAGCATCTTGTCTCTGTTAACCTAACTTATGAAGAAAGGATATTTCAGCAATTATTTGTATCAATAAAGGATATTTATTGAAAGCATATCCCTACATCATATGCGTAGAAAAACTGTTAAGTTGCTCAGTTCAGTCAAGTTGAAATTGGAAAGGTACTTATTTGTTTCAAAATTTGAAAGTAGTTCCCATGTAATTAAAACATTCAGCAGAAAGCTTTCACTTGCCCAAACTTTATGCTTAGAAATGTACATATATCTTAAAATAAAGGAAAAAAAAAAGTAACATTTTCCAATGAGAGCTCTTAATATTTTATGTCTCACTGAAGAGCTGCTTCCTTTCCTCTTTCTTCTTGACATCAGAGAAGCTATTAGCTCTCCATTTTTATATCTCCCTTTTCATCACCCCTACCGTGCCCCACAACCCAAATAATAATAACAACAACTTCAATCTGCCTCTTCCTGGATGGGACATAGAACTTGCTATCTTTCCACTTTATTAACTTAAGCATTAGCTTTTTGAAGCGAGTAAAATTATAAATGACATGTAATCCTATGCTGGGTGGCAGAGGGCTGCTTTCTGAAGCCGTGATTGACTGAGGTGAACAGGGAAAGGGAAAAATTTGTTCTGAGGGTTGTAGAGTGCCAAGTGATATGTCATGGCCTCTGGCAACAAGAGCAGCATTGTATTTATAATCAGTGCAACATGCTGAGAGGGCAAATTAAGCTGCAGGAAGCCCAGCTGTGGCAGTGACATAAGGGGCCATACTTTACTCCATATCCTTTCACAAATGTTAGCTTGTGCTGGTGCTACAGCTCCAGCAATGTATTTTGAGTCTCAGAGAAAGCAGGCTCAGCTCCTGGATGAGGAATCACTCTTTCTCAGCTTTTGTGGCATGGTTCCTTGTATTTCACCAAGCCGTTTAGTCCTATAAATCCCAATGGCTGTCTATGCTTATGAAAACTGCTCCAAAAGATGTTGACAGACTCCCTGTAAATTAGGCTCTCTGTTCAAGTTGGGCCGAAGTAATAAAATGAAGGCTAGTGTGAGGTCAGACCAAATAAAGCAAATGTCAAAATTATGTCACCAGGAAAATATGGAACTGACGCATCTTTAAGTCTTCAGAGATAAATATCTGCCAGTGATGCACTGCAGGGTCAGTGCTTGGATCACAAAGGCTTTGAAAGAGGGAACACACATTTTCTGCACAAGTTCTGATTTTGCAGCTGTAATTCATATTAGAATAAGGCAAAAGTCTGAACCTACAGTGGGTCCACTTGTGATGTTTCTGCTGTGTGATGTAGCATGAATTTCAAACCTTTTGTTGTCACCTCAAGATGTGAGATGCATGGAAGCATTAGTGGCACCTAATGCCATACCAATAGCTGGATAAGGGAACCCAGAACTCCAATAAAGATAAAGGAATCATGTCAAAAGTCCAAAGCTGGAAACTTGTATGTCAGTAGTAGATTCATTTGAAGAGACCTTAATATTCTTTGAAAATCTCACACCTCAAACAAACTTCAGTTCAACACAAACATATTCAGAATAGTGAATTTCACATCAATGAATCAAAGTACTCTTAGCTGAAATTAGAGATCCTGAGGCTTGGGATACCAGCCCCAAACTGCAACAAATCCTGTCCCTCTGGTGGGCATTTGAGTTGTGTCTATTGTTAAAAATACGAATGAAGTTATGGATTACTTGGAAAAAGAGAAACAAAGAGAGGAGGATGCTAACAAAAGCATATTTGTAAACAGACAATGGCAGGAAACACTTTTAATCTTTTACTGTTGAATCAAATGATATAAAATGATTCATTGTTACTGAGTTTCTTTCTTATATTAGTGGACATTAACTTCAGTGAAAATATGCAGCCGAAAAAATATGTTTTAAAAATTTTCAAATTAATTGAACATTTAAAAAAAATTGATGATTTCTAAAACAAAACTGAAATCTCACAAAATTATCAAAATTATAATATTAATAAAGTGACATGAAGCTATCAGCATGTTTTTCTAGGAAAAGGTACTTTCTGGCATTGTTTGGATAAATTTATTGCTTTATTTCAGACACTTATCTCTTGTGTAGATTTAATCCATTGGGGTTGCTCTTATGATTCCAATTACAAGTTTAACAGAAAGATAAGTCTTTGTCAGTTTCCTTGAAGTGCATCCAAACTCTTGAAACAGTCTCTCCCTTATTATGTCTTTAAAAACTTAGATGCTTTCCCTTTCAAATTTCCTATTTTTTAAAATATAAATTACAATTAATTAACTTGCTGTAAATCAAAATATAATTTTGTGAAGAATATGTAGAATTTTGAAGCTTGTCAGAATATTCTATGATATTTAAATCCTATCTATACTTCCATTTTGTGCTCTTATTTGCCTCCCAAGACCTGTATGAACACATATTTGCATATTGAAAACAGTTACACTAAGCTGCCTTAAGTATAGCTCATTGTCAAAGCTGTCAGGAAGTATTTTCTTACAGCATCCATCACAAAACACCTTGACTCTACCATTTCTAATTGTGCAGATTTTAATCTATCTGCTTCCCTGGAAGTGTCTGGAATCAAAACGCATGTGGAAGATTAATCATATCTGAATTCTCAATAACTTAGGTAAGCCAATGTTGTCTTACATGTCAAACACTTCAAAGGAAATAAAAATCTTATTTTGTCATGGACATCAATTAACAGATTCAGATGACATTTGGCTATCATCTCAAATGATTAGATAGCTTCTATCAGTGTATGGTTTTAGGTATTCATCTCCATAACAATAATGGTTCCAAGTGGATCTGATAAGCTGCGGCCTAGATTTATTCTACCTAATTTTGTGCATTTAATTGAGAGACTAAAAGGGAAATCTAGTCACCTTGAGCTCTGTCTTCAAAATAGAACAATGAATAGGTGTCTCCAAACAGTTATTTGGCTCAGAGATGGAGCAAATCTTTTTCTCCATCAGATGCTCTGGGGAGAAGGGTGGTTTAGTTGCAATCTGAATTAGGCCACTCTGCAATAGATTGGATATCTCTAGGCCAAGATAACATGTTTAAGAAATACTCAGAACAACTCATGATTGAGCGCAGCTCATGGTTGTGAGACCAGCTCACAGTTGTGAGACCAGCTCACGGTTGTGAGACCAGCTCACAACCTTAAAAAACCCCTGACCTTTGTTAACTTCTTTGCTTTCCTTCCCTTACACGATTCATATGATTCTAGATTTTAATTACATTGGATTACTCAGTTACTGAAACTGAACAGTATTTAAAGCCATGAAAAGAGTTTTTCCATCTGATATGGCCTGATTTGAGAGATTCCATAGTAACCCGCAATATAAATATGTTAAAAGCAGATGAACACTATTCTATACATCTGCTATCTCCCCTTCATGGAGTGAATTCAGTAAACATATCCATATTGTTAATAAGAAATGATAGAGCGCAATACTGTAAAGACACTTACATGAAAATAAGCATACCACACACTGAAACATTCTGAAGAAAGGTATTTCTTGATGAAATGCATCTTCACCAATATTATTTATTTTAAATAATGTCCTGATTTGAAGAACTGAAACAAAACAGTCAAATTGCACTGATATTTCCATTTCAAAATGACCTTCAAGAAAAGCCATTCATTTTTCAAACTTAATAAGAAATGTTTTATAAATGTTGATATATGTTCCTAGTGGATTATTTTTGATATTTTTACTTTTACCATTGCAGCCTGAATCATTCAATGTTTATTCAGCAGTGATAATATTTAACTTGTACTACCACTTAAAGTAGAAATTAGTTTTTCAAGAGAAAACATAAAAAACTTTAAAAAAAAATGTTCAAATTAAAACGTATAGAAAACTAGGATTTCTCTAATGTCATAACATAAACAAGAAAGACCTGAAGTAAGTTCTGCCACAGTTCTGCCACTGGCCATGCAGGCCAGTCATCCAAGATATTCACATTTTGCTCTGCTAGTGAATGAAGTTAATTGCCAATATGATCAAAACAGATGTGATATAAATTATTTTTAACGCTTTCAAGGTTTTATTTTATCTATTTATTTCAATTTTAAAATTTCATACTTGCTAAGCAACCAAAGCAGCTCATGGACTAATAGATACTGAGGAAAATTGTGATTATTTCACCAGTGAAGCTATATAGGACTCCTATGAGTTACTGAGTACTTCAGTGACGGTGAATTCATTTAGTACAACAAATTTAGTAGAGGGTCCCCACGATTCTAATTCCTAGGTATTCACTCTAATTCCCAATTTATGGTTTTCCCCCCCTGTGAAAATTCAGGTTATTTATAATAAAAGACACTTAACTTTGAGGTTTTCTCCAAAATACTGAGATGCTGAGCTGTGGCAAGATCCATATTTCTGACTACATGTAGCACATCAGAATTTTTCACAAAAGAGCTGTGCAATTTGCTGCTAAAGGATATAATGCATGAAAAAAGCGTGCATAAGTTCAAAATGGTAAAGGAGGAATGGAAGAAAGAAAATTCTAATGAAACTCATGCAGCAAAGATGCCACTTATGGCTCAGAGTGTTCCTGTGCACACAAATCACTGATGTCAGAAAAACGCCTTTTCTAGTCTTTGCTTCCCTTGGCAGCTGCTGTTGGCCAGCACTGGAAACAGGATGCTGGGCTGGATATACCTTGGTGTGACCTGCTCTGTTTTTTCTTCTGTTCATTCTTCTGCTCTCTACTTGAAAGGATCAGAGATCAGACCTTTGCTCGTTCACACCTTGGCCTCTCTACTGTGACTGCCCACAGAAGTCTCAATTAATGGCAATTTCAGCAATAACATAAATGATGGGCTCCCTGATGGCTGGATTCTCTACTGATCAAAGTCATCATTGCTCCATTAACTACAACACAGCAATGCCAATTTATACCAGGAGTGAGCAAAGCCGCAAGTTCTTGAAACAGGTCTGTGATCACTACATTCATTTAAAATAAGGTAGCAGGAGGCCATGGGATCACAGAACAACAGCATTTATTATCATTCGGGTAAGTGACATTCTCTTCTGCTTATTCAGATGATATAGAACTATCAATGGGAATGAGAAAGAAACTTCTAAAGGACAGACAAAATGGTGTAAAAAATTGTTTAAAACAAACAAATTAACTATTCTCAGATGAAAATAACATAGTAAGAGACTATTTCTTTATATTATTCCATCATGGCAAAAATACACATCCACATCTGGATATAGATAAATGAGCAACCAATTAGCTAAAATCCTTTGCAGTCATTGTTTTTTTTGCAGTATGTCGTGACAGGCTTTTCTTAATCTCCTTTTGTGAAACATGATCTTGCCTCTCAGTAAGAAATAAATAGCATAAATAGCAAGTTATGGGGTTTTTTTCCTAGCTTGAAAAATAATGCTGAAGGAATTGCTTTGCAGTTGAAAATTAATGTAACCCATTATGTCCAGGAAATTTCTTCAATATATTACTTGCCAAGTCTTTGGTCCTTGCAAAGAAAAAAAAATTAATTTATCTCATTTTTCACAACTTAGCCAATGATTGTTTAACCTAAAGTGCCATTGTGACTAAGTAGAGAAATATCAGGGTTCTTGGTCATTTCATTGGAGCTCAGCTACTAAGTCCACTTGTTTAGTGCCGAGAATCACAGAAACTGCTGGTTCAGAGGAAAAAATCCTAGAGAATGTAACACAAAAGGAAAGTATTTTATTTGGGTTTTTTCTTTTTCTTCACTTCTTACAGCATTCAATAGAAAATTATATCTTTGCTTTAAACCACAGAAAAATAGAAAAAAACAGGTTTAGATAGGTTATAACTTTAGGTTAAATATTATAAATACTTGGGTATAACTTCTCATATATTGATACATTTTTAACCCCTATATAGAACTGTTATTATTTCTTTATTGTTATATGGTTCTCAAAAAGATCCTACAATCCCTAGGTGAAAATGTGGTCCCATTGTGACCTCTGAAGCCTATATTGTTTATTTAATGTACATGATGAGTATTTTCAAATTTCCCTCAAGCGTTTAGATAAATACCTTCAACTAAGTTATATGGCTGAGGTCCCTCTTTAGACACTCCTACTTGTGTTCAAGTTTGTTTACTGCTAGCTGTTCCACTCATATCAGTATGTTAGAGACGTAACTCAAGTCAATTCTGAGTAGCAGTTTTTGTCAATACTCTGAAATTCACCTATGGAAATTTAGATCTTGTGACAAGGTAGTTATGAAAAATATTCAAGTTTCCATCTCTTATAGTATTATGAAATTTCAAAAGCATATATTATTGGAATAACAGGCAGACATTGTTTGTATCATCTCAACTTATCCTGTATTATTTTGCTCCTGAAAATACATGACATTTTCATGATTGCTAAGTGACGGGAGACACAATATTTTTATGGTTTTAGATGCATTTTTAAAACTAAATAAGAATGTGAAAAACTTCAAGGAAAATACTGATCTGCAAATTAAACATTCACATATTATCTAGTTAAATATTTTGATGTGCTGAATAATCTAAATTTTTCATGTTTTAATGTTTTCTTTCAACTTAGCATAACAATGATTGGGGAATGGTAGATCGAATATATTTTCAAAGCTATACCTTACCTAACTACATCCACTAGACTTCGAGTACTTGAAGAGGCAAATCTTTCCTGGCTTTGTAACCTTCATGCTCAACTGAGAAAGGACTTCTGGACAGAGAGCCTAATAAATAAGCTGTTCAGTTGTTACACATAGGATGAGTTCCATTGGCATTAACTTTGCATCAACAAGTGTCATAACAATGACATACTCAGGTATGAGTAGAAAAATATTATAGGAAAGTGTTCAAAAAATCATCTTTAGATTTGTAAAAGTATTCTGAGTTTCTGGGTAACTTATTAGAGTATGATGCATCCAACTTAATATTAGGAACAGAATCCTTTGCTGATCAGTATGTTGGCACCAGTATGAAGGGAACTGCCTAGTCCTGCTCTGAACACTGCCTTCATATATCATTTGGGGAAAATAGAGACATTATATGCCTCAACTTTCTATTCCAATTTACCATTAGCTGGAATTGATGTTGAACCAAAGGAAAGCAATAAATTGTAATTATAAAATGGTTAAAATGTATCAAAATCATGTCTTTTTTTTAAAAAAAAAAAGAAACAGTTCTACTTATGTTTTCTCTATGCCTTCTAGGAATAGATAGGCAAATTTTAACTATTATAGGCATGAAATAAGAGCAGGAGAATGCAAGAAAATACATGAAGGTGATAAAAAGAGAGACAGAGAAAGCAAATATACCTAAACATTTGATATAGACTTCCAAGGCCAAAAAGGAATTTAACAGACTATCATAATGGAAATTATTATGAAATATGATCTTTAACCACTAAATCTTAGAGGTCCCTTTCTGCAATAAGAGCAAGAAAATGCAAATTAATTTAAGTCAGATGAAAATCTTTGATTATACAATGCATTAGTCAGATCCACACAGATTACAGTGATCAGTTCTGGTCATCACATTACAACATAAAATATTGAAACTCTTGACAAGGTAAAGAGACAGGAGATGAGTTTGATCTTGGTCTGCGATTATATTGTATTAATGACTTCCTATCATATATCTGGCTTCTTTAACTTATCAGAGAAACATCACTTACTAATTGAGTAAGAAGACAGCCAAAAGAAGCAGGATTTTAGGAACTGTTATTATTATTATTATTAATGGCTTTTTACCATTCCTTTTCATAAGCTGAATAATATGTCCTAATGTAAGGAAAAGGATATTAACGTAGGTTCTATATTTAAACTGGGATAGCATTGATTGATAAATCTAAATAAGAACAGAACATTAAATATGCAAGACATTCAGTCAAAATATCTCATGCTACATTCTAGGAAGAAGAAGCCGTGCACAAATGAAAAACAAAGCAGCCTTTAAAAATTAAGGCAGTGTGCCAAGAATATTATTTTATTTCCTGACAGAGTTAAACCAAGTGTCTTGGTTACTGGAGTTTACTTTAGTTTAACTATGAAATGTTCAGCAGCTAAACTTTTTATCTGTGAGTCTGCCACATACTCATTCCTCTGAAATTCACTTAGCAGGAGAGAAGAAATGGATCACAAGGACAGAGAGAGGCACACCCCAAGTAAAAGTCTGACAAAATATTTTTAGTATTATATGGATTTTTTATTGCTTATAGGATTATGCTACCCCATGGGAGATCAAATTGCCTGAACAGTAAACTTCATTAGTACTGATCAGCGCCTAAAAAGGCATTGTCTAGTGGATGGGTCCAGACTCTTTTCAATATTGTCTAGTGACAGGATGAGGGGCAATGGGCATGTATTGGAGCACAGGGAATTAGATGTGAAAGTGAGGACAGGGACTGAATACCCTAAGGGGTTATTTAGAAAAATCGACCTGAATACCTTCTGGTTCAGCCTGCTCTAGGTGAGCCAGATTCACCTGGGAGTTGAACCAGATGATCTCCAAAGTTCCCTTTTAACCCATTTGTGTGTCTCAGATTGTGTAACAGAGACTGTGTAACTCAGACTAGCTTTGGGAACCTGCCCTGCACTGAAAATCCATGTTGTGGCTCTGCTCACAGTTGAGTCGCAAAAATATTTAAGGCTAAACAAGAAAGCTAACATTCAGGCCTTCAGTTCCACTGCCCTTCCATTTTAGAGTTTAATGCTACAAGAAGATTCTTGTACTCATGCTTAGATGCAGGTATGTTTATGAAAGACACAAATACGACCAAGTGGAAACTCCTTTAGGAAACTGAAATCAAAGCTCTAACTTGGATAAAGGAGTTCTCACTAACTTTTCTTTTTTTCAAAGAAAGGGGATAGAAAATCCTATTGTAGCTAGAGAACAAGAAACAAGATATAAAAATTATAAAATTATAGTGGTGCACTGAGCCACCATATGTGATTTGAATCACATATTAACCTCTCCTTATGACTATTTTAATTCCTTTATTTCCTCTTGCTTGAGGAAAAGCTGTTATTTTCCTTTGATATCAATAGGATAAAATTTTCTTCCACAAGAAAACTTTTGCCATCCAACAGGTTCCCTCTTCATTTTGAGTTAGTTTACCAAAATAATTTGCAATACCATCATTTAAATAAGATACAAATCCTTCATGCTGGGAACCATAAAACACAGAGAGGTTAATATAAGTCTTATGAATTTCTGTCTTTCTTCAAGAAGCAGTGGAAAAACCTATTGAAAAAATATCCTACCACAAATTATTTGGAATGCTGTTTGAACTCTCACAAAGAGAGAGACTTATCCCTCGCCATCCCTTTAGAAGAATTTAACCACATCAGTCTATGTGAATGATCTGTGCTGTCCTCACAATAGGGGTGTGGCAGGGTGGGGTAGGTTGGAAGGAAGATAAAGGAAAAGAAAGCAGAAAAAAATATTGCAAAAACAGCCCAATCAAAAAACCAACCACAACAATCAAACAGATAGTCTGACCCTTTTCCCTGCTGCTTACACCCAAAGATACTTAGACTGCAATCAAGCACACAAAGCCTTCGAAATTCCAGACAAGGTATCTAGCTGATTCAGCTAGATGAGTCTCAGCTCCTTTTAACAGCAGGGAGATGGATTTTCTAGGACCAGCTGATGAACTAGTGTACACAGTGGCTAAAGTGAATTTTTTCTTTAGTTCTGAAAACCAAAGCTTAGAATGCAGAGACACCTCAGGCAGTGGTAAGACAGTGAACCACAAATAGAAGTCAGTCTTTCAAGAGAAAGGAATTGATGTCATAAAAATCTGTTTCAGCTCTACCAAACCTTATTCAGGTTCAGCAGCTAATTCAGTGCATTAGGCCCTTTACTTATTCTAATTAAACTTGGTAAGTTCGTTTATAATAATCCTTACTTATTAAATTACTTATATTTATGTGCATTATAGTTCTGGCCGTAGTCATTGTTAGCTTGTTTCTACTTTACTTGGGAATCACAGTGGAGTTTTGCAACGATGACTGAAGAGATTTTGTTTTGGAAACGTCATATTTCTTATGTTATTTCTCAAAGTGTTAGGTTTTGAGATTTCTTTTCTGGGAAAATAATAATTCATTGTCTTCCCAGGGAAAGAGGAAAAAGAATACCACAAAGGGAAACAACTGGCAGCAAGCAGTACAGTGGGTGTTTAAAATCCCTTTCAAGTGTAATAATTCTTTCAGGTTTAATTTATAGTCACCTCTGTGTTTTGAATTATATAAGACTAGGCATCAACAGCCATATTTAAATTCACAGGAAAGTGTGTTTAGTGGGGAAAAGATGTAAGCCCTCCCCACTGCCCTACTTAGCTTTTCTGCATTTGTACATGGCATTACTCACCTAACATCACACCCAGAAAGGGCTTTTTGATTACAGCCTTAAATTACGCATCACTCAGAGAAGAAATCCAAGCACAAAGCAGTAACTTAGCTCTGTGAAGTGACTTTCTGCTTCAGAGTGGCAGGCAACAGAAATTATTATGTCCATCCAGCCTTCAATGTTTTCTGTAGTTTTTGTTCCTAGGTAGTGTAACAGCATGCTGAGCTTTGGAGCAGACAATTACTGGTCCTTAAAATTTTGATCCAGCCTGTAGGGCATCTGTTCTTGTCTGTGAGTTGTGTCCTGTTGCTTTCATTCTGCCAGGAGTCCCATTGCAGATATTTGACTTGTACATAGATGCTGCAAGGCACAACTGAGTAGAATACAATCCAATAAAACAACTAAACAAACCAAAGAATACAACAGAGAGTAAATAAATATTCCACGGAACTTGTGCCAAGGTTACATGTTTAACAGTTTTTCACCTTATTGTCAATCATTCGAATCTCTTAGAGTGAGGACAGACATTTTTATAGCACTTTCTGTTTAGCATTGAACATTTGAAGTGGCAGAGCAGAAAGGAAGGCAAGTTTTTTAGCTATAAATTCTGTTTTGCAATGTGAAAGCTGCATAATAATGAATAAGATTTTTTTCAATTTCCATTTTTCTTCTTTGCCCAAGAAAGGACCAAATCATTCTGAAAACACATTAGAAGTCAATGACAAAGTAATAGAAAATGCTGACATTTGAAAATATCTTTCTGAGAAAGTTCTCTAAGTGCTAGTTTTCAGAATCTATTCCACCCGTGTAGATAAACCTGGAGGCAAGGAGCACAGGTGATGTCCTTCATACTGATTGAAAAATCGAATCTCATTAACATGAAATGTGCAGTGGCTAAATATTTTTTCATCACCAGAATAGCTATATTTTTTCTGACTGTTATTTAGTATCATTATTATTGACAATAACTTTCACATTTATACAGTGACTTTTGTCTCAGGAGACTTTTGTCTCAGAACCTGGGCACCAAAATCAGTTCCTTAATCATGGGTATGCATTCTTCGTTTTTTATCTTTGACCTGAGATGCTGCACAGCAACTAAGGAGACAAATCCCATGAATACTAAAGCATTTTGTGCAATACAGTTTGCTCTTGTGAGCAAAATCTTCAGTTTCAACCTTTGGTACAAAGAGGTACATTGGAACAGTCTAACTTAGAGTATTTCAGAAACTTCATAATAGTAAAAGTGCATCTCCCCTGTAAAAGAAGTTTAGCTGTACTTAGGTATTCATCTTTCTGCCTTAAGTCTGCTACTAAGAAATGAACTGTCCAGTTAAGTGATTCATCTGTGCCAGATATGTGATATATGATAGCAGGAGTAGGAATAACAGATGTAAATTGGAACAGGGGAGATTCAGCCTACATATAAGAAAGAAATTCTTTACGTTTTGGGTGGTGAATCACTGGAACAGGTTGCCCAGAGAGGTTGTGGAGACCTCTTCTCTGGAGCTGTTTAAGGCCAGATTGGACAAGGCATTGAGCAACCTGGTCTAGTGGGAGGTGTCCCTGCCTATGGCAGAGGGGGTTGGAACTGGATGAACTTTAAGGTCCCTTCCAACACAATCCATTCTATGATTCTAAGATTCTCCAGGACATCAGTAGTCCCAGCCTCAGTACCTGCGACCTGGCATGAAGAACCCGCTGTGGTTGTTCTCTAATGAATATACAGGAAGGCAAATCAGATAAATTATTTAAACCCTCAACTTTTAGAGGTATCAAATTAGTTGAACTAGGTTTTACCTTAGGTAAAACTAGGTTTTACCTTAGTTTTACCTTACCTTACAATGTTTAGAATCCCTGTTTACTGACTGCAGATCATATACATGATACTTTATGTGTATGTGTTCATATCTATTTATGCAGAATTTTATAGTGATTACAAACATACTTGTCTAAAGTATTTAGGAAAGTACTTCAGACGAGTGCTTCACACAGATGAATAAATGTGGGAAGCCTGAAACTTACCCCAGATTTCCTATCTGCTGAAAAAATATATGCAGATAAATGACTAATGGAAGAGAAAAAAAGAAAAGAAAACAGCAAAACAAAAAATCCCCTTAAAATTATAATGTGGAGAAAAAAAATTTGTAATTATAGATATCTATAGATATAGATAGAAATAATTGAATGAAGTGTTAAACAAACAGCTGAAATGAATGTATAACCTTTTCAGAACTTATATCTTATTATAAAGGCTCTTGCAAAGATTATTGTTGCCATCAGAGTTGTTGTTATTGCTCAAGGAAAAGTATGAGCTTTATGACAGAAGAAATCCAAACACAATGAGTATCTTGAAACTGAATGTTGCTTCTATTGAACTGTGAACTTGAGGTTGAATGTAAGTTTTACATCGACTTGACTGTAGTTGTCACATGAACTTCCCATTTTGTAGAAATATTAGAACATGGAGAAAGACACTGAGAACACCTTTGTGCCTGAAGGGTAGGCTGTGTACAGTAGATTAGCTCTTTTTGATGAAAAAAAAAAAAAGCAAGTATGAGCAGAGATAAAGGAACTTACTCTGATAAAAGCACATACACCTTGAATCTGTTTTATTTTAAAAACAGAAAGTAAAATAATTGGAAATTTTTTTATTCCAAAAAGAACTTCTAATTGAAATTTCTGTTTTCTAGATTTATTTTGTGTACATAGATACACATAGACATATAAACACCAATTTTAACATTCAAGTAGCTAAAAAAGGAATAATCAACTTAGCTGCTAATGAGAAAGAACTCAACTGATAGTCATCACTGAATGTTTTCTGGACACTGTACAGTTTCTACAAGGGGCAGTAAGTAAACAATTTAAAATATTGTTGAAGTATACCTGTACTATCAATGTAAACATATCCAGGAATACTCTTAGATACTGATATAAACAGAAATGGGACATTACCTGACATCACTGTGTGAATACTATAAAACGTCATGCTGACCAAGAGAGAATTCTTTGGAATAAACCATCCCGTGGACATTGATAGTGTTTGTGCATCTGTCAGTGTTCAATTCAATACAGCAAATATATACTTTAGGGCTGCTCTACTAATGCAGCAGAAATGGGAATCACTAGAGCTTATGGTTAAATAATGACCTGAACCATGTCACTCAGGATAAGCACTTAATGTAAGACACTGGTCTGAGAAATGATGATGAGGTCTGCTCAGATTGCAGGGTGAGCAATGGAGGGGAACAACGTGCTCCAGACATTCATCCCATTTTGAGCAGACTCCTGGAGTTTGAGGATTGTTTAGCATCTCAAAAAAGCTGTGAGAGAGAAGGACAAAATGAACACGAAATTCGTGCAGTACAGAAGCCATGAGACTGATTTTAAGAAGCTAGGATTTGCCAGGGCAGAACAATTTCTGATCAGCTTCATGTCATAATTGGAGGAGCAGAAAAAGCCCCAAACTGAAAAAATGCTTTGAAACTTAGTTATTCAAATCAGAATCAAATTTTATGGCTTTTTGATTGACAATTTACCAGCGGCCATTTTCCAGCCCAGAAACCATTCACATGAACTAATTACAGCCAACCAGAAGGGGTAATAAATAGGAAGAAGGTGTTACAGGTCACAGGCAGCACTGAGAACAGGACATACTGTTCTAGTGATTATTCTTTTAAGCATGGATAATCATGTACAATGATGGATCCACTTCAGGAGGATTCTCCATGTGGAAAACATTCTTGAAAGGTTTAAACACCATAAATGATCCAAAACTCATCATGGTGTCATGGGAAAAAGGGTAGATTAGAAAGCAGGAATTAAAAAGAAAAAAAAAACAAACAAGGCACATTAGGAAAAGGAAGGTAGTAAAACAAAAGAACTCTAGAATTTGGTGCAAGCCTTACTGAAGACATACTGAACAAAGGCAAACAGCCTTGATTGATGCGGTGAAGGTTAAGCTGTGTTTTGGACAGAGCAAAGTATATTTCAGGATGTCCTCACTGAGTGATTAAAATTCTGGCTAAGTGGAGATGGCTGCAAATATTAGAAGATAAATATCCCTGTGTTAAAAACTAGTTAAATACTTTGTGAGATTTAGGAGAGGTCCTGAGGAGAAGATGCAAATGCTTTCATAAAGCTCCCTCATAATGACAAGTACAGTACAATTGAATAATTTCTCTGTCCCTTTCTCCAACATTCTACTTCTCTGTCTCTTCCAAACAAGCATTCAGAATACATTGTTTTCACTGAACATCTATTCTTGAGGTGGTCATCAATTGTCTGAGGAAGACATATTTCATATTCTTTGCATGTGTTTTTTCTCCTCAGCCGGCTTTTGTTGGGAGGAATTTATTGATTCCTCTCCAAATGCAAAAATCCATGCTGCTATTTTTAAATTAGATCCCCAGCCTAGGAAAGTACAGACCAACTGATCTAGACTCAACAGAAAGCAAGGATTTAGAATATAGTTTGGAAAAATATTATAGATAGAAAGATAAGGAAGGTAAAAGAGATATGTTTACCAAAGATAGACTGTCAAATTGAACTGATACTACTTCATGATAAAAAAACTGATTTTCTAGACAAGTGAAATTTAATAGATTGAGTACTCCTGGATTTCAGAGAATCACTTAATGTGGTCCATGCAAGAAATTATTAGTGAAGCTAAAGGGAATGGAGATTAGTTGAAGTGCTAGCTAAGTAGCTATAAATGTGTGAAGAGTTGGCTGGTGAATTATTGAGACAGTGGAACAGTATTCTTGATCAGATAGGCTAGAACCACTGATCCTATTCATTATTTGAAGATCGGACTACGTCAGGCTGATGATAACACAGAGCCAGGAGCTGTCGACACAAAGCCAGGAGCTCTCAACACAAAGGGGAATTGGGGCACTGTAGAAAGGAGCAGACTGAGGAATTAGAATAATAAAATCATTAAATGGTTTGGGTTGGAAGGGACATTAAAGATCAACTCCCCTGCCACAGGGAGGGACACCTCCCACTAGACCACATTGCTCAGTCCCTCATCTAGCCTGGTCTTAAACACCTCCAGAGAGGGGGTATCAACAGTCTCTCTGGGCAACCTATTCCTCACAACCCTCACTGTAAGGAATTTCTTTCTTATATCTAGCCTGAATCTCCCTTCTTCCAACTTGCATCCAATCTAAACTGTTCCTAGTGCAACCTGAGGCAGTTTCCTCTTGTCCCGATGCCTGTTACTGGCTAAAAGAAATAAATCCCTGTCTCTCCAGAACCTCCTTTCAGTAAGTTGAAGAGAAAGATTAGGAGAATTTAAGCAAGCTAGAGGAAGAGGTCATACTTATTTACTCACAAAGATTAAGGCTGAAAATTAAAGTTCCAGAAGAAAAGATACCCAGCATGACTGGATAGAGAGGGCTGGGATTATGAAACTCTAGCTTCCAATCTCAAACACAGGAACAGCTCTGGTAACTTGTGATGATAAATGATTTTTCTTACCTGTAGCTTCCTTTGCTGGTACATTACACTTTCAATGCTTTGTAGCCAGTGCACCCTCATAGGAAAAAAGCTGGAAAGTAGCACATTTCAATCTTGGTACATGGTCAGGTTTTTTTATTCTGGAGACTGTACACCTGGGCTTACTGATGAAAATTCCCTCTGGGGTGATGCATTGTAACCACCTGGTTTCACTCTCCTGGCACTGTTACCAAACAGCCAGAGTCTGAAAATTAAATTTCTAATTGTTACATACAGCTGGAGTCCTTTTCCATGCTCTGTTCTGAATCAGTAATACTACAAGAAAACTACATTGAGTTTGAATAGTGGTCACTGGTTAGTGAAATAAAAACATGAAATGGAAAAGCTGATGCACCCAACAGAGATATATACAGATGTTGTAGGGGAAGAGGAAAAAAAAGCAATAAAAAATTTTTCCCATCAAACAAAAAAAAAAGACAGATGAATGTTTCCTTAATCTTTATCTTAGAGAATAATTTCAGTACTAGTCAAACACTCTTCAAGGTGAAAAACATCATGTCTTCACATCTTCAATCTTTGGAAGAATGTAAGACTAGGATATCTCCTAATAATCCAGGTTTATAGAGAAATTAAAGCACTCTTACAGTCTGGGTCTTACCACAAGACAGAAGTCCACAGCTAGTCAACACCTAACAACCTGCAGAACAATAAAGACTTCTGCAAAATTCTGCTCAGTGTCTGTTGATGAATTACCTTTGCACTCCTAGGTCTTATGCTGAGTGAACTGTTCACTAGAATTCTAAAGTTACTCCAGATACATTATCTTCTACAAATGGGATAAACTAGCCCAAAAATACAAATTTTTGTCTTGTCTACTCCAAGTTAAACCAAATGGGTTATGTGCCCTTACCTCATCTACATCAAAATGGTACTGCTGCATAAAGGAGTTGCAAACATTAAAGACAGTGGAACTACTAGCCTGAAAACATAATTTTTTGGATGTGTAATTCATATAATTTTGTATACTCACCTTTTGGCTAATGAACACAGACCACATAGATATGGATCCTCAGGAAAAGGAAGACAAATGTATGTCATCCACTTGGTGCAGAATTCCTTAAACATCACAGTATAAGGTAAAGGATTTGGTTCACTCTCAGAGCATTTAAGAAAACAAACACAGAGACAGAAAAAGGAGAATTCAAAGTGAACTTGACTGTATTTGAAACTTGACTGTTTATAAACCTCCCAAATTATAAGCATTCTGATTCTAGAAATAAACCAACACTGCATGAATTCAGAATTCCTTTATCTTGAGGACATAAATCCTATTCTGATACTGGAAAATATTTCAACCCCAATCTCCTTGCACTTCAGCCTCTTACTGAGAACTGTAGTAGAAGAAAAAAACACCCTACTTCATAAAGATGTTGTGTAGAGAAGTGTATAAATTATTGAGATCCGTTCTGATACAAAGAGGTCATATATGTATGTGTGTCTGCATCCGAGGTAGCTAGATAGAATTGATTGCTACATGAATAAACATTTACGGCTTCAGGCTCTGCAATAGTAATGTTCACGCTCTCTTATTGCCTCTTGAGTTTCTAAATGGTCATGTCCTGCTTGACTTTTTGCAGAGAGTATAATGCAAAGGGCAAACTCTTGCTATTCTTCTGTACTGTACTATAAGCCCTTTCTGCCCCCATTACTGTTTGATCTTTTACAAGGTTACTGTGCTATGAATTATAGGATATAATTAAGGAAGATGGTATTAATCCTCTTTGTAAATGTACAATCTATTTAGAAAGACCAGTTCCATGATATTGTGAATATTGTATAGTCTATAGCTGAGGGTGACCAAACCAATTTCTCTGGATAAAATAAATCCTCCTTACCTTTACCCTTCAAACTTCAGACTGAACTTGATCCAAATATCCTTTTCTCCAATTTAGAAAAAAATCTTTGTTCATTTAAAAGCTTCATTTTCTTATGAAAATGCTGTGACATTGAGTGTTCTTATGGTGTTTTCAACCATTACATGATGTATCATAAAGGGAATTCCTTCTGGACTCATCTCTAGGAGAGTTTTCTTGGAGAAATGCACTGATGGAATTCAGGTGAGATTCCTGGAAGAGCCCAAAAAGGCCTGAATTCAATACAAAGATTTGTGCAAGACAACAATTTGAGGTTACACCAGGAAAAATAAATTGTTGTCCTTTTAAGCTAGCATGACTGAGCTAATCCATTTTGAAAGACTAACACTAGTTGTGCTTAGACTGCAAAGCAAGGGCATTCTGATGTGCTCCACATCATTCCATGCCTGAATGTCCACGCTGAATGATATTGCAGAGTTTGTTAAGCCAGCCTACTCCATAGAAACTGAGGCACTTGCTGGGGATGACACATGTCATAATTTCGACCTGACACACATGGTGAAAAAGTGCACTTTAGCACAGTTGCTTCTTTTTCTTACATTTTATGGAGGGACTACAGTTACACTTTAGCAAAACTTTTAGCTTCTTGCAGTAACTTTAAGAAGCACATTTCTAGGCACTATAAAATCATGGTAAGAAAGAATTATTTGCTACCTGCATTACTATGTAATCATAGAATAGTTCGGGTTGGAAGGGACCTTAAAGATCATCGAGTTCCAACCCCCCTGCCATAGGCAGGGACACCTCCCACTACATCAGGCTGCTCAGTGCCTTGTCCAGCCTAGTCTTGAACACCTCCACAATCTCTCTGGGCAACCTGTTCCAGTGTTTCACCACCCTCACTGTAAAGAATTTCTTTCTTATGTTGAGTCTAAATCTACCCCCTTCCAATTTACATCCTTTGTTTCTGGTCCTCTCATGAAGGGGGCCATCAGCATCCAGGTCTTCAGTACAATGGTTCTTCAGCCAATGAATGCAGAGTGATTTGTAAAACACAAACACACATAAAAATTATGATTCTGCACATTCCCTCAGATCAAAGAACATTTGTACAAGATATTCAGAATCCTCTGACACCATTGGATAACAAACTAAATCTTCAGGTTTGTGTAGTTATACACTGTTTTGCTTCTGTTCCAGCCATTATGGAGAACATCTATATACAGGGATGAGATGAGGGTTGGGGAAACCGGGGACTAGTAAGCTACTGTCAAATCCTGCACATCTGCTGGAGCAGGGAAAGTTGATGTAGTGACCTCAGCGTACCTAAATGCTATAAAAAATAATTCTGGGATAAATCCAGAGAGACACTATTGATTCTGACAGAATTATTCTGGATGCATAGTCATGTAACTGAAAGAACAAATTGGCCGAACATGTAATCTGCTTTGGGATGAAAGGCACTATTTAAATGGAAGATGTAATTATTATTATTTCCATTCTAGGGCTAGTGAAGCCCAAAGCTTTCATCTTCAAGCAGAAGAGGAAGTTGTAAAGAAAGTGATTTTTTTTCCTTTAATGATAGGAAAAAAAAAAATTATGTACTCATGCCATTCAAAATAAATGGCATCTAGAAAGTTGAGAAAAAAGAGAAAATAAAAAGGAAAGGAAAGAAAAGGATACAAGAAACAAAGAAAAACTTAAGTAGATTTGACCTCAAAGGAGCTGAAATTGAGTTAAAATTTACCACTGAAGTCAGGTTTCCCTTGGGGGGTAGGCTGCCATTTAAGCTATTTCGGTTTTTTTTACTTGTACAGTATAATTCCCCTAATACAGCGGTATAGGTCAAAAAAGAGCTCTACTGTAGCCAGGCTTCAATTTCCATTTACTAGCAAGAAACATTTTTCCACTGTACAAAACAGCTTAGTATTATTTTATGGAAGAATTTGCTCCTAAATACTACCTTACAGAAGAAAACAGTAACCTGTAACCTAGTCATCTGAAACAAAAGCTTCTTCAGTGCTCTGTCTTGTGACAGAATGTTCTCTTGAGTTTGTGCTCTTGAGTTTGTCTCTTGTGTTTAGTGAGAGATGCTCTCACTAAATCCAGTTAATTTTTAGAAGCTGACTGTTATTTCTATTTTTCCTTCACATTTTCTTCAGTTACTTTCACTCTCCTCACTCATTCCTTCATGTACAGTCAAAAATAAAAACTCTTTTACAGAGATGAAACCCACACAAACTGACAACTAATTGGGTTGTGCCAGAGGTATAATTAAGAAGTTTTTTGATACAGATCTGTTAACGAAAGGAAGGAGCTAACTAACACTAATCAAACAAACAAATACACAAAAATTCATCACAAAACTCCAAGAGTATTCTTTCTCTCAGCTCTGGTACTTGACAGTGTTAACTTGTAACACCAGGTGAGAAGGAGACTTCAGACAGAAGAGTTATTTTTAAGCTGTTGGTGCCCCTTTAAAGACACACAGGGAGACTACATGTCCCACTGTGATGGCATGAAGCCTCATTTTTTGTTGCCTTCCCTACTCTTAAATCCAGCTTCCTGCTGCCATGGTGCAACCCTTGGCAAAGCCTCAAGTGAAGGGAACTAACTTCAGACTCTGATGTTGCTTGTTGAGGCTGAGAGGGCAAGATCTCAGGAGCAAAGAGGGTTGAGCTAGAAATGGGTTTTGTGCTGTCTTGGAGTGTTGAGGGATTTTTTGTTATGGAAACAACAATTCTGAAGTCTTTACATCCCAGAAAAACCTTGAGACTGAATTTTAAAGGTGTTTTTGTAATAGCTCTTTGCTGCATTTTCAGCAGTTGTTGGAAAATAAATGTTTCTTAAATGTCTCCACACATGAAACTGTTCTCTATCTCACTGAAAGCTCAAGTGCATCTCATTTGGCTTCTTCTGGGCTGATAATTTTCTTCTCTTAAGTTTTTTTAAATGGCATAGGCATTTTTAAAACAAAAGAGCTTCCACATATTTAACAGTGAAAAAAAACAAGTTTCTCTCTCTCAGAAACAGTTTTTTTGTTGCAGCTTCTTCTAGTACTCTGCTGTTCCTACATTCTATTGCCTTGTGGGGTATTTAATGCCTTTGGTCTACAGTATTTTATGTTTTGATCTAACCTGATAGTAGGAAGTCAAAATACACTAATACTGATGACATTTTTCATGAACCTCATAATATTTCTTATTTTGAGAATTAAGAGAAAAAAGTTTTTGCTTGTTGGTTCTTCACAAAGCTGATATCAGTTGAAAATCCCAGCTGAAGCACATGGGTTCAACATATAGACCAGATGAAGGTTATTTCTGCAGTGAAGAGTTATACTCTGGAACTCAGTGTCACAAATAATTATGGACACTCCAAGTTTTCATGACCTCAGAATGCAACAGTGAAAAATACTGGAAAAAAACCACTGAGGACTGTAAAATATGGAGATTCCGTATCAGCTCCCACAACTGGAAATTATAAAGGTCTGAAACAGTATGGAAGAAGTATCAGACACTACCTGATTTACTGAATTCTTTCTTGTTTGTCCTTTACTGATCTCTGTCATGGGTGGAATTTCGATCTGACTCAGAAAGTCAGTCCTGCACTTCATCAGTGAATGATAAGGTTTGGTTTAGGCCCATGGCATGGATGTTGGAATTAGCTGATCTCTAAGATGACTTCCAACTTTAATTATTATATTATTCTATGGTTCCATTATTTTATGATTCTATGGTTCTCTGATCAAGCAGGAAAACAAGAAAAAGAAAAATATTACTCCAGTTGTGTTAACAGCCTGGAGTGGAAAAAATAACCTTGATTTTTAGAGCTGCAATCCCATTCTAAAGCCAAAGACACTCATGACTTAAACTAACAGACTGGTGAATTCAATATAAATACATTGTTGATCACTTTGGAGTTTTTTGCACTAAAAAAGCCAACAGGATCAGGACTTTTGATGTTTAATAAGATCCACAAGCCTTTCAGATTACCTAATTCCTATGTGATTATTTATGTCTTTGCAATGTAAGCAAGTAGAAGTTTAGAGTTCTTACTCCTTCTCCTTTTAGATTTTTACCTTTCTTAGGTGATGAAACTCAGAAGGAAAACTGTAAGCAGTGAGAGGGAGAGAGTGGAGGAGGAAGGGAAGGAGCTCTGACAGCACCAAGAACTGTCGGACCCATTCCTTCAACTCCTCTTGACCCCAGTTCACCCAGCCCTATTGGTGTAGATTTGTGTCTGAAAGAAAGAAACTACTACTTCTTGGCTTCTTCTTGCACAGGGACAAAATATTAAAGCTTAGTCTTTTAAGGGGACCTTGTTTTACACAGAATTTTATTACAAATGTTCAACAAGTTCAAATATACTGACCCTTGAAAATGAAAAGATTTACATTTTTATATATAGGAGAGGAAAATAGGCAACTTGCAGTGGAGCATGAGAATTCTATCTTGTTTTTTTCTCTCTTCTTTCTTTGTCCTCTTCACAACAAATAAGGTTTATAGAAACTGCCCCATTAAAAAATAAGTAAGTCTTTTACATTATTTTCCAATTTAAAGCTCCGTGCAAGTAGCACTAAGGACCATTCAAGAAAATTCTGACTCTCTAGTTTTTCAATTTAGATTGTTAATAGTCTGCCTTTCATAAAAGCATTGAGCACATCAAAAAAACCCCCAAACCTAAATCAATAGAAAGATACAGCAATGCCTCTTAGAGATGATATGTTTTGAATAAATATATACAATTCAGCCTGGTCTGGTTGACATCAAATTTATATGCCCAATAAGAAAGCATAATTAACAGCCCCAAACTGTATTTTCTTTCACCTATTTCATATCTCAAGCTGAGGGTTTTGCCAAAAGTGGTAGGGTAGACAGGGAGGGGTTTTTTTGGGAGAAAGTATTCTATACATAAATTAAGTGAACCCATTAAAATTTTCTCTCTCCCCAGCTCTTTACCAATGTCTCCTGGGGAATAGTGCATATTTTATTAAGAAACAGAAGTGTGGAACATGCTTGCATTTCACAAGGTCTGTAGATAAGTGATTTATCATCTCTCTTTTCCCCTGCTGACTTCCTGGGAATTCACTAATTTTATGAGAGCAAAGGAGATAAACTAGGAGCCCCTGTTTCCTACTGATGTTGACACATCTCTACTAGGATCCACCTGCCAGTCTGTTCCTCTATCCTCCATTTGCACCTTCAATGAAATTTAATTAGCTACTTAAATTTTCAAAGTTGTCTAAAGAACTCTTTAAAAATGAACCAGAAGTGTTCTGCATGGTTTTGAAAACAAACAAACAAACAAAAAAGTGTTTGATAAGGTACTGATACTTGAGTCAAAAGAATTTTGTTTCTTACTGACTTGAAGGATTTTGCAGATCTCACTGTTCAGTGAGGAGGAAACTGAAGAGAGAAAGTGTATTGACACTGTGTGTCCACAGGCAGTTCAACTAAAACCCAACTAAAAGTCAGTGTCAAATCTTTTTTTTTCTAATGAAGGAAAGAGATCAGAGATAAAGTTATTGACTGGTGACTGGGGCACCTCTGCTATGATAAGTGAGAGAGCTGGAGTTGTTCAGTTTGGACATGAGAAGACTCTGAGCAGACCTTAAACTGGTCTACCAGTGCCTGAATGGGGCCCACAAGAAAGCTGGGGCAGGGGCATGTAGTGATAGGACAAAACAGGTTTTAAAATAAAGCAAGGTAGCCTTAAATTTGACTTCACAAGTTGTTTATGATGAAGGTGGTGAAACACTGGAACATGTTCCCCAGAGGGGCAATGGAGGCCTCATCTGTAGGGAACATTCAAGGCCAGGCTCGATGAGGATGTGAGAAACTTAATTTAGTGCAAAATGTCCATGCTTACAACAGAAAGTTTGGACCTTTAAAGGTCCCATCAAACTCAGTGTATTCTATGATTCTAGGAATAGCAGAAGGAGCTGAAGTATTAGTGTTCTCTGACTACACTTTGCCATGAAATTGTCCCTCCTGGAGCAGCATCAGGTAATATGATCGCTCCCTGGTCACAAGGAGCCATTTTTCATTTCACAGGAGTTAATACACGCATGAAGTCTCTCTTTAAGCAAAACACAGGCCTGGTGGTTAGACAGAACCCTTCTCCCTACTGTGCTTCAGTTGTGGAAGATTAATGTTGATAGAAATCAACGGACAGTTCATAAATAATTTGAATAAGGTTTACCCTTGCTGTTTGTGACTTTTTTGCTGGTGCTAATCATTATTTCTATTTGCCTTATCTGATTATTAATTAATACCTTAATTCATACTTTAAATTCATGCAAAGCTCTTTTAGTCCTTAAATTGACTCACATCCTACCCCATTTCTACTACTTCATAGTGGAAAATTGCCTCCAGGTTAGGCACTGCATAGCCAGTGTTCTCAAATAGTTGAAGCAATAGAAGGGTAATTTTAGGAAATGTTGGATTGCAGTGAGACTATGAGATACAATTCTACCAGGACCCTTCAAAAATTGCTCCTGGAATTTTAAAATGCTGATCTGGAACTACCTGAACTCATTTTCAGCCAGAGTGCTAAAATCATATTTCTGGGAAAAATAATGGGAAATAGCTACCAGAGATCCCAATAGGAAGATACTAGTTTATAAGATTATTTTGCACTTCCAATCACAGTTCTGATTCCTGCTTCACATTGTAGCAAACAGCAGAATTTCTGAGAAGTGGATTTGACAAGTTGATCCTCCTATATTTAAGATGGGAGCCTGAGATTTTAATGTACATGTTATATACTGGTTTTTGTCCCACATGCATATATTTTTGCTTTGTGCTGTCATTCTATGCCACACAATTGTGACAGGTGTAAATCCCAGACAATCTAAAGGGTACTGAGCTTTTGAAGCATCCAAGATGTGGAACAGATAGAAGTAGAAAACAGGAAATAAAAAGGACCAGAGTAATGTGAAATGTAACTCCCTTTAGAGCAGTGCAAAGTATCATTTTGCCATCTAGATGACATTTAGCAGTTGATATTCATATTTCAATCTAAGTTTTTCTTTGCTATTTTAAAATTCCAACTGATCTAATACTGCTATATTTGCAAGAACTGCTTATATTATACTTGTATACTGCTTATATTAGTAAGAATCCACTTCAGTAAAGGAAAACTGAGGCGCTGAAACATTCCCCAATTATTTGTAGAGAAATGGATAAAATCTAATGGGCTTAACTCTTAGTCATTTCCATAAAGTGCAACATTGATTTTTGTCTCATGGCCAGAAGAATTCAGGAAAATATGAGTTGTATTTCACTTTTCATTCACCCAGAAAATTAAAAAAATAAGCAGAAATGCCCAATATTCCCACAGGTTTGTATCTGAGGACAAATGATACAATCAGGAAAAGAAAACAAAGAAGGTCTTCAGGAGTTAGTCCTGTGTTTTATCATGGAGCAGGTGTTGATTTTTCCTTTTTTTTTTCCCTCTCCAGTTTCTGCAGAATTGTACCAATATCTGGTTGATGCCAAACATAGCAACTCATTCATTACCCTGAATATTTTCTGAGCCAAACTCCACCCATAAATAGGGCTGCACTGACTCATAAATCTCAGTGGTTTGATGCCTGAAAATTCATGTAGTATCCAACACTGGGTTTGGACACAACAAATAATGAAAAATGAGGCTTGGTAGTTGCCATATTTTGTAATGAATTATAGCTAGGGAAAAGCGACAATGGAAACTATCCTGAAACTTGCAAGATTAGATAGACCTATTTACAAAAGGGATTATTTATTATGGTGGAGGGAAATAGTCTTTGCAGAATTTTCCTTGTCACATAATGACTTAAAAGCAAACATAGGAACTACCATAAAAACAAACAAACAAACAAAACTCCTAAAGGGGATCTACTTCTGTGCCCCTTACAAAGGGTACAATTAAATTGGACTTTCCACAAAGATCAAATATTTCCCTTTATCAGGAATGAAAATTTCCCATGGATAAGTATTATGTGAGAAGTAATTTTGGCTTTGTACAGGAAAAAAGATATGGCCATAGCATCACAAACATAATTGTATATCTTGATATCTTAACATAGAGAGTTAAGCTGGAATAAGGTTTTATTCTTTTGTTCAGTGGTTTGTTTTTTTCTGTACTTTTTAATTTTTGTAAAAAAACATTATATCCCTGCAGCCCATTTTGAAATATATGGGTTGACTTCAGGTGTAAACTGAACAATAATTATACAGATAAATGATTGTCAGAGTAACATTATATTTATGAAATTGTGACTGCTAGTTTCAGCTAGCTCTACTAGCTATTTCCAGCTAAGGTTTAAAACCACAACATAAGAGTTATTAAAATCCCATCAGTTACAGTCACTAAACCATAGTATCTGATGCATTGCTTTATTTTTCTATGGCATATCTTTCATATTGTGCTATTGCAAGTGTTGATTTTTTAATTGCAGTTGCAGTATGTCATCTAATTGGGCAATATTGGAACAAGGAAGATGCTTTCCCTGAATCAAGCTGGCAGTTAATTTACACCCAACACCAAAACAGCTGAAGTTCATGTTCTTTAAGACATAGAATTATTGCAGAAATAGCTTGTTACTGCAGGCAGTCTGGAATCTTCTATGTTACTTTTGTGAATGAAGACTCAAACTCCTTAATTTTTAAATGAAGGCATGAGAGTTTGTTTTTCCCTTTCAGGAGAAATAGAGTGATATGTTTTGAAAGTTAATGTTTGTGTCAAAATATGGACTAATAATTATAATTTTTATTGTAGATTAACTATGCTACCTAAATCAGAAATTATATTAAATATCATTTTAGGTGCTTAAATCTGAGAATGCAGTAGAGAGTACCTAATTCCAAATATATTGAATGCTTAATTTTTTGTCACATAATTCAAAAAGATAAATCAAATCTGTCTGAATTTTGAAACACAAAGTTACAATGGTACCTGTTAAGGGCTAAATAGCTCTGAAAAATCTCTATCCTATAAAAGTCAAAGAAGTTCCAGAATCCCAGGGTGGTCAAGTTAGCACGTTCTGTATCTCTGTGATTTTAACTTTGGGCATGATATACAGAATCATTGAGCTCTGTGCCCTGGGCAGGAAAGGACAACAATTATAGCATTTGCTTAAGAAGTTTAAGTGCAGAATTCAAGTATGCATCTTTCCTGTCCCCTAAGAGGCCTTTAGTTAATCAAAGAACTTTTGAGAGCATTAATCAGAACTAAATGAAACATGAAGAGAATTTTTTAAATATCTTTGTGAATGTCCTGGCTTATAAATTAGGTCTTCAATCAGCTGTGCTTGCAAGAGAAGACAAGTTATCACACTTGAGGCCACTTCAAGAGAATTTCATCCAGATGACAGTTCACAGGGTTCTTATACATCCTTTTCTAAACAATCCTAAGTGTGATTGCACTACCCAATTCTGAGCATTCTGCTCTACAGGTTTGCCACACCCCTGGTGAGCTGCAGTCTTCATTGGTTTGCTGTACTGTCTCTACTATGCTTACATAGTCTTACATAGTCTTTCTTGAATAGAGTAGTAGTCTAAGAGAATTTCCTTATGTGTTAAATGAGGGGACTAATCACCTCCCTAGGATTACAAGCTTCACTATAGCTAGTATTCAGTCAGTTGAACCCGTTACAAGGGCACACTACCAAGCAGGACACTGGCCTAAACAAAAGAAGGCACAGTCTCTCGCTACCCAAACCAGAGTGGTTACAGGGAGGATATCAAAACTTAAATGAGCATCCACTGATCACAGGCTGGCCCATAGAAGAGACACAAAAGCAAGGGGAGTAACCAGTCCAGGGTCACAATTAGATCTGTGATGGATCTGACACAGAGACAAGGGTTAGAAATGTGTCCTGGGATTGCCATGGAAGTCTATCACTGTGACTCATGTCTGACATCAGACTGGGTAGTCAAATTTGTTGGCCAGCAACTGGGCAAGGGCTTGCATTTGCAAGATACACAACCAAGCCTGGACATGGCTACAACACAGCGCAGTTTAGCTCTGGCAGCTAAGTGCTGAGAGCCCTACATTAAAAGCAGCTCCCAAAACATGGAGTCAAATGCTTCTCTTAATTAATCTTTCACAACAGTCAGAACTGAAATCTAACACCTAAGCCAAATCAGAGAACTGGCCTTGAGTGCAGGCAGCCAAACTGAAAGAAGAGGGAATCACACTGAGGGTACTGAGATGGATAAGCATAGTGATCTTTAAGGTAGTGTGTTTGGTGTAAGTGCAAAAAAGTGCCAAGAGACTTTCAAATAAATGCCAAGAGACCAAGTCTGTGTTTGATATTGTGTTTGATGTCTGTTTTCCAGAAACCTCAGAAATCTGCAGAGCAGTTTATCTGAGAAATCCATCTTTTGCAATTTCTTTAACTTTTCTTAAATATCTTACCTGCCGGCTATGCTTCGGGGCATTTTAATTAGTACAACAGGTTTTTGCTGAGGTTTTTTCTTTTTTTCCTGTGTCTACAGGCATTTTAACACTAACAAATTACAAGGGAATATCCAGAATATATCCCCAAATCTGTAGACTACTTCCTCTTCACTTTGCCCTTTAATTCCAAAGTACAGTTTGGGAAGTTGAATTAAAGTTTTTCATCACTTAATTGTCTGTCTGTCTAGCATGTCATGATGACAAATGCAGAACAACCTGGAAGCCAAGCAATTTGCATGATGCAGTGGGATACAAATGTTAAGAAATGGTCTACAATGGCTTTCAGTGCAGCTGGAAGTCTAAACACTAGTGGCTAAACAGAATATGTAGTTTCAAAGAAAAATTTGCAACACTGATGATAAAACAGGGCTACAGAACAAACACAAAACTAGTTGAAGGGTTCTATGGTTCCTAGTGTGATATAGAAACCATTCTAAGCTGAAGCTATTTTAATGTGAATCCTTAAATCCTGCTGAAATCACATAAAAAAGACTAATTCAAAATAACAGTCAGACTAATCTGGCTTTTAGTGCAATTTATAAATCACTTGCATATACACTTACTTCCAGAAGCCCTGAAAATTACATCCATGTTATTTCCAGTATACAAAGAAGATCTTTAAATCCATGGGTCTCCAAATCAATATTTTCCTATACTATGTGAGACATTCAGCTCAGAGACTTCCTCTGTTTATCCAGATGGTTGAGACAATACACAGAAATTACAGAAGCAGAGATGGTGAGAGGAAAATATGCAGAAAGTAGGAGAAGTCATTGGAGTAGTTGTATAAATCAGTAAGTTTGGTTTTTTTTTTCTTTTTGTTCCATTGACAGGACCCCAGAACTGATTGGTATAATTCCAAAAAGGGAGCAAAATAGGACAGTAATACCACTAAATTACTCACAAAAATGGATCTCCCAGCTCTCATGATATCAGAAAAGTCTTGAGAATTGCTCGAAATCTTTTCTGTTCAACTGTGAAATGCACTTAAACAGAATTCAATACAACATTTCAGAGTCCTGAACTCTTCCAAGAACTCAAACTCTTCTGAACAGCTTCAATAAAATGAGTAAAGATGAGTCATATACAGTGATCTGGTTAACATAGTAAGTTAGTGTGGTAAGGATACCATATCAACAATTATAATAAGAAAGCTGCTTTTGGAAATGTACGATTTTTTTGTGTTTTGTATAATGGGCACCAAAAAAGATGAACCAAGAAAAAAATTAATAGAAAAAGAAAATATTGACTTGAGTAATGGTTCCTTATCCTAGGTTCTTTAAACTTTTTTCCTATTTTTTTATTCTTCATTAGTTTTTCTTTTATTTATTTATTTTTAATAAAATACAAACTTATGTCCTGTTCTCAAAAATTCTAGTGAAAAGCTGACTCATAACATGAAATTATGCCTAAGGACCCATAATGTCCTGTGATCTGGTCCAGGCTTCATCTGACACTCCTATTGTCAGCTTTCCAGTTCCTCTATTGTATCTAAAAACTACACTGTGGGGAACCAGGAGAGAAGCAGCTGGGACTACTGTTTTGACATTTGTGCATGAGAAGGAGTTTAGATACACTTTAATTCTTTAACAGGGTTAAAAGAGCCAGCAGTATCTAAAGTGCCCTGATGTATTAGAAATATTTCAGAAAGAATACCATCCAAATACAATTTTAGTTCTCAATCTCAATGAAGATACAGACTGTATTGAATAATAAAGTAGAATCACAGAATAACAAGTTGAAAGGTACATGAAGAATATTCTGACCCAATCTTTGTTAGCAAAAGAACAATCTAGATAAGATTGCCCAGTACTCTATTCAAGGAAATTAATCGAAATAAGTGCAATATTGGGAAATCCACAGTGAATATTTTCATTGCAAAAAAAGGAAAAAAAAGTTTAGTACTGCTCAAATACAGCCCCAAAAGGCACTATCACAAGACGTCACAAAAAAGAAGTCAAATATTACTCTAAAAAGTCTGAAGTCCTTCAACATTGATGAACCCCTCTTCTTCCCTCCCTACCCTATCCTCTGCCTACTCACAAGCAGGTATTTCCAACCACAGTCCAAACCTTATTTTTTTCAGTGAGATGTGGGGTTAGTTGCATGTTTGACAGACTATGTTTTTATTACTTACAGTTTTCCTAGAATGTCTGAATCTTTTCATGTCTCCTCCATTCTTTAGACATACACTTGAATGCTTCCTACAAGTAAATATTGGTTTAGCCCTAAGACAAAATGTCCTATCTATATACATTTTGCATAAGCGTATGTTGATAAATAAGCTAGCAAGTGTATGCATTACACATCAGGTATTTTTTAAAGAGGATCTGGATTTTATAGAGTGTAAAATATGAATATTGCTCTATTTATCTTACTGTAGCTTCATGGAAAGGTGACTGTGGGGATTAGAATGCTGTGCTTTGTATGCATGCTGGAATACATTTTTGCCTTCCCTCATATACAGAGAAATCCAACAACGCAATTAAAGAGGTGTAATAGGGAGGAAAAAATAAATGTAGAAAATGGGACAGGGTACTAAAAGGTAAGGGGGCCCAAGACAGCTGGTTAGCATTCAAGGACTGCTTCTTCCAAGATCAAGATCAGAGAGAACATCTCAATAGGTAGTAAGTCAAGAAAGGGAGACAGGAGACCTGCCAAGTTAAACAACAAACTGCTGGGCAAACTCAAGTGGAAGCTGAGAATCTACAGATCATAGAAGAAGCGACTGACCATTTGGAAGAAACATAATACTGTTGTCAGCGGATGTAGGGAGGCAGCTAGGAAAGCTAAGATCTTGTTAGAATTAAGCCTTGAAAGCCTTGAAAGGACAAAAGGAAGGGCTTCTTTAAATACACTGCAAGTAAAACTTACACTAGAGACAATGTGGGCCCACAGGTGAACAGGGAGAGTGCTCAAGTGACTGGAGATACAAAGAAGGTATGCATAACCAGGTGGGTAGATGACAGTAAAGCAGTGGATGTGGCCTATCTTGATTTCAGTAAAGCATTTGATACTGTCTCCCACAGCATCCTGGCAGCTAAACTGATGAAATTTGGTCTGGACTATCGAGTAGTGAGGTGGACAGTGAATTAGCTGAAGAAAAGAAGCCAGAGAGCTGTGGTCCATCCAGTGGCCTATGTCACTGGATCAGTGGACCAGTACTATACTGTCTTCAATGACTTGGGTGAGGCACTAGAGCGTACTGCCAGAAAGTTTGCTGATGGCTCAAAACTAGGAGGAATGGCTGACAAGCCTTCTAGCTGTGCTGCCATCCACCCAGACAGGTTGGAGAGATGGGTGGGGAGAAATTCCAAGAAATAGAACAAGGGCAAGTGTAGAGTCTTACATATGGGCAAGAACAAGACATTCAAAACCCACTCGGACATGTTCCTCTGTGACCTGACCTGAGTGTTTCTGCTGTGACAGAGTTATTGGACTAGATAATCTCTTAAGGTCTGTTTCAATCCCTGACACTCTGTGATTCTGTGATATAGAATGGCATCAAGCAGCTAAGGAGGAGATAGCAACTATAAATTCAACCAAAGGCAAAAGACTTTCTTTAATCCAGCCAAATTAGGAGTCATGTGAAACGTGAAGTCATACAGGACCTGTGTGTTCCTAGACATGTTATACAGACTCAATTTCTAGAGCTCACAATAAACTCAAAGTCTTGTATATATTTCTATTCACAATGTTGCTGTGAGGAAACCCCAGAAACCCCAGAAAACCCCTTATCAGATGGAGATGGTAGGATATGCAAATATGAAGATCTTGCAAGAAATCCAAAGCATATGAAGAAATAGGAATATTTCCTACAGATTAGAGGAAGATTTGCAGTAATGTAAGCTTTTTATATTTTTTTTTTAAAAATGAAGTCTACAAAGTAGCTTAGTTGTGCTTGAATTATGAAATTCAAATCCTCATCACTGCTGAGCACTCACTGGGATGAAGTCTGGCCCACCTGAAGATTTAATAGAAACAACTGAGTCTGTATACCTTTAAAGCCTAAATCTATAAATTCATATTAAATTCAGTAACTTCTGTGTTATCATTCATTTCTGGTTTTAAAACCAGATCTTTTTAAGGCATACTTGACTGGATGCATTTCACAGATCTGGGAAAAATGAATTGCACTCTAGCACTAGTACTTCTAGTGATTATTAGTGAAAATGGAGTTTAAATAGGAACTTCTGTGATGCCTGCATTTAGTGAGCTGAATCCCTTCCGCAGGAACAAGGCGTTTTCATCTTCCTCAACTAAATGCTGTCCCAGTGTGAGCACCTGATCATGTCGCCAATTCAGCTGTGAGATGTTTCTCTAATTAACAGGCCTCATTCTGTCTTGTTGAAAGAGGAATATGATATTTTCCAGTGGGATCTATGCTGCTACACATCCAAGTGCTAGGTAGATCTCATGCAAGCACATAAGTACAAGAACTGTTTTCATGGGTTTTGTGTAGAGAAAAGGACTACATACTATTGAATTACAGAAAGTGTATTACAAACCAGGTCACTAGCAAATTACTCCCATTTGAAGGCAGACTCTGCTAGAACACTTTTTTTCTATTTTATTTTTTTCTCTTCCCCTCTTCCCTGCATGCCCTCTGAATCACTTTTATGTTCCCTTCTGCTTAAGATGTGTGACAGATAGGAAGCCTGGATGACAGACCATTGCTTGATTTTGAAGTATCTTCATCAAAGAAGTGAGAAATCAACCCATTCCAGATTTGACCAGACTATGCCTTTATTATTTAAATAAAGTAATTATAATCAATAGCCATGGGCAAGATTCCCATCACCCAGAGGACTGTATATTCACAAAAAAGAAATATGTCTCCCTGTCTCAAAGAGTTTGCAGGATGTTACAGACAGAAGACAGGCAGGCAAAGTGTAAGAAAATGATGAAAGCATGCCAATTTCCATAATGGACAATATATTTGCAGCCCTTGGGCTGTTCGGCTATTGTCATGCTTACTTATTTATTTGTCCATCTTGAAGCTAAGGAAGAAGAATAGCAAAGGCTTCAAAAGAAGATAAGGAGATAGGCTTATTTAAAAGATGTCCCCTACAACAATGAATGACATTGAGAAGATTGCAATATCTTCAACAGTGAAAGCCAGTGGGCTCAACAACTACCTATATTTGTCAACCTGTGTTTTGATATTTAGCCAGCACAAACACACACAAACTGAGATTAATAATCCTTTTTTGAAATACCAGGAGCAGATGCAATTTCATGTTAGAGTGAACAACATATCATTGAACTGAAAATTTGTATTGGTGAAGTGAGGATGAATGTACTGGTGAAGTTAAACATGTTCCAGTTTTCCCACAACCACAGACAGAAACAATTGTAGAAGTATGCATATTTTCCATTTCTCAGGAGTCATCCATATATTCCGGAGATATCACCCATCATTCAAATATTTACTCTTCATCCCAAATCAGCACCTTATCTGATCTAGGCCACAAAAGGAGGCTAGCAATTTCCCAATCTTTCCTGTTCTCATAATTTCTAAGGAAGTGATACTTTCTAATTTCCTTTCCCAAACTCATGATGCACTTCCTTGAGTTATAAAACCTAACAAAATTTCAATACCCTGATAAGTCACTGACATACAAGAACTAAAGGTAAGCAGAAAATATCTAAAAATCAGGGAAAGTAGTTCATAGAAGTGATGCAGATGGAAACATGTGGTAAGTTTTGGAAGGTGATAGTCTTTAAAACTGCAAAACAATTCACTCCTCCCCCATAGTGTCCAGACCTGTCCTTGGACACACTGACAGGGAACCCTGGTTTGTCATTGAATCCAGTTATGGCATTTTTTACTGTAATTATATACATTATATATTTCAGCTGCAATCCAAGTGGTCTGTTTCTGACATATTCCATATCTCCAATGCTTTAAAACAAGTGCAGACTTTACCCTACTTTCATGCTGGGAATTCATGAAATCCAGCTGAATCAAGGACCTAGCTTTAATTTTCAACATTCAGGGCAGATTCTCTAAGACAATAATTTAGACATCTTCTATAGACACAAAATTAAGTCTGTGTCTGTGGCAGATGTTTTTAATAAATGCCTCAAATAGATGAGAAGCATTCTCTGGAGTTGCCATTTGCTTGCAGTGACTAGAAGTCTGAACAAATAGTTCAGATTAGATTCCCATCATAGATGTATTATAAAGCACCTAAAAGTCATAGTTATGCTCTATGAGCGATACAGAGACCAGCTGTGATTAGGAATCAGTTGTTCAAAATAGTGCAAAAGGTGTATCTTTCCCATTCTATGACATTCCTTTCTGGTGACCAATCAATCTTAACTCATGCAGGACCTGGGGTCTTGCATCCTTGAGCCTCTACCAACAGCGGTCTTAACAACAGCAGAACTCCTGAATGTTTATTCTGTCTCCTCACACTTCTGCCTTACAGCAAAATATTACAAGAGTTCAGCTCCTCCAAGGCAGAAGAATGTAAAATGCAATTGTGCTTTTGTATGTGCGTGCATTATTATTCCTCCAAGGATTGCAATGCTTTAATATTTTTGGATTAACTCATGATCAAACATTGATGAATCATGGTATTTTACAGAAAAGCACAATCCTTAAGTCAACCACCTAATCTAAGAGAAGAAATTAAACTCTAAACCAACATAAACACATTACAAGTCATTAGTGTAATTAAAAAGGAATGTATAATTAAAACATTTGTGTATTTTAGCTCAAATTCATCTGCAGTCAGAAATTTTAATGAACTGTTCATCAAAGAAATCTCTGGAGTCTGAGGATAAGTTTAGCATAACAAGAAATTGAATATTTTCTCCTCTTCAGAACAGGAAGCTCTGTTCCCACTGGCTTCGGAAGCCAAGCTGTCATTGGCTCAAGCAAACTAATAATGACTCTAAATGGTTATGATCGCTTCAATGTTTTAGACTGATGTTATCTTTTTTATCCCCTAAGAATCATGTTTTTTATAATTACTTCTCTTTTGTCCTTTCCTTAAGACAAATGATTTTGTAATTAGTGATGAAGGAACCAGTGATCACTCCAAGACATCTGTCAAGTTGTCATGAAGTATCTGTCCCTGTAGCTATATTTAAACTTTCTGTTTAATAGCCTCTTGCTTTATTTCACCATTACATCTCTGTGGTACCATAAGCAGGATACCCTAATGATCAAGTTCCATAAAACACAGAGCAATTAGATTGTAAGACATATTACTCCCATGAAAGTCCTTCCTTCTCATAATGTAGCTCCTTCTCTTCCCTTTCGTTTACCATCCTCCAGCCCCACACATTGAATTACAGCAGTCATTAGCTGTTATTAGACAAGACAACTGTGTCAACAGCTTGTCTGATGTTTGGCCGTATTATTGCCTTTGAAAACTTGTTTCATGCATACTTTGCATATGCTTCATGGTCTGAATAACAGCCGCATGAGTAAAATATCATAATTCATCTAATTACTATGATTAAAATGTAGAAGTTCTGTAGTACTTTCTTGGGTGTACTTGATTTTGGTTGTAGGTTTGTTTTTTTTTTTAATGGAGTCATCTTATATTGCCCACTGTTTTCTTTCCCACCAAACTCCAAGAAGGAGATGGGAACCTGATTCTAGCAGGATTCTCTATGGACTACAGAATTATAGAGAGAGATTCATGATGTTACTGTAGTGCACATCAAGGCAAAGCAAGGATATTATTGTGGCATTGTAATATTTATTTCACCCTGAGGTACATTTTCAAGTCCCGTATTCCTTAACATAAATCAGCTTGTTTCCTTCTTCCCCATTGTCAGACTCAAGAGCATTACTCTTTTTCTGAAGAATGATACCTTTCTAAGAATTATTCTCTAATGAGGTGGGAGAAAAATGCCTCTGAATATGCCCAAATAAAATAGAGAAATTCTGGAACAAAGAAATATATTTTAACATGAAAAAAAACATTAGTGTGTATACATAGTGATGCCAATTGGTGTCATACTAGATAGATAGATGGATAGGTGGATACATAAATCAAGTGCTCATTCAGGAAAGAAAACAATCTATGTATACAGGCATTTCTATGCCATGATGATAATAGATATACAAAACTGTAGATAGAAACCTATTTTGCATACTGTTCATCTTAAATAAACTAAACTTTTAAAGTATCTCTCTGACCTCTGGACCTCTGAATACCAAGTTTACTATTTTACAACATTAGCTGCATACACTCAGAGTGCTTCATGGTACTTCATCCCTTCAGAATGTGGTATTAATGGAAGTAAGGAAAAAGAAAGTCTGAACAATTCAACCAACTAGTAACAACACATGGATCCTTTTATGTCTATATGGTTCAAAATGAAGTGAGGTGGACAGATACTAAGATGTTTTGCCATTGGACATTAGGATCTTGTCAATGAAAGGAGATGTATCTATTAATGCAAAGATGATTTGGGCCATTGTGTGGGATGGAGAAGGAAGACACATTTGTTATGAATATTTAATAATGTGCATGAACCTTGAATGGCACTCTGTGTGTCTTGTTCCACCATAATTTGCCTCCTCTAAGTTAGCATTGTTAGGAGAAATCCTCTGGCCTGCTTCATGCAGCAAATCAGGCAAGCTGAATGTAACAGTTTCTTCAGGCCTTAAATCTGCAGAACAAGTTTGAGAGTCACGAATGGAAATGTGGCACTTGACCCCCATTGACTATCAAAAAGAAAAGGGCACCTCTCTCCCTTTGTATTTTTCATAATCTTCTGCTATAATCTTAGAAATTTTGCTTATCACCAGCTAAATTTCCATAAACTTCAGCAACAAAATGCAAAGACTCTCTGGGTGAATAAACTGTGTAAGCAATCTTTTCAACTTTAATTTCAGACATCTATGATTTTAGTTACTTTCTGATACTTGGTTTATTTACAAAGAGATCAAAATACAGCCACTAAAAGAGAGAAGGAATGTGAGGAGAGAGAATCCAAAGATAAATGAGACAAAAGCATCATGAGCCAGGATCTTTGGAAATGCAAGATCTAATTTAGACTCTGCAAATCCTTTTGTCTTTTAGAGGAAGGCATACATACACACACATGACCGCACTTACACACATATGCAAAATGATGCTTATTAAAGTGTTTTATATTACTGATGAAACTAGTCACACAGCAAAAACTGTCAAAGTCAATAACTTCAAGATTTCTCCTGGGAATTCAGGCTGTTTGAGAGATGTATGTTTTTCATTAGGTTTTGCACCAGCATTTGGTGTAATTAATCCTAATGTTTCAATCTTCAAATAATAGGCTTATTTGGAAAAATGGAGCAACGGAAAGAAAATGCTCAGTAGAAGCCTGTGCTCATTATACGTGAAGGCAGGATGTATGATTCTTCTTATGGTTGTAGGTTTTGCTTTCTTTTTATGTTTTTAATCCTGCTACTTTGATATCTAAAAAAGATGAAAAGAAGGCAAAACCTTAACTTTCTGAGACATTCATTCAAGGAAACTGCAGCATCCACAGTCAAATGGTGAAGTAACAGGATAACTGGTTCATCAACTGTGTCACCTTGGAGGCCCCAGAAAGTGTTAAAAATGGAAACTAGGACTTACTCTGTCTTTCAGAAGAGATTTGTTTTTTAGTTTCTGGAGACTCTATGTACACAATGATTTAAAACATATTTAGTGATGCAGTTTTGCAGGTGGTGAAAAGACCACAGTGAATCAGAAACCCTTCTAGGATGCTGAACATATTCCTGAGAGACTAATGTGAGCTGTAAGCTTCTGTCCCTTTGCTGCTATCCATACTTGAGCTAAGTGGATTAAAGACAACAGAGTTATATCTGTTAAACGAATAATTAATCTTCACTTACAAGCATTGTTTCAATTTAGCAGTGTTACAGGACATTTCTTCTCCACTAATTCTGAAAGCTAAACTATAAAAATTCAGAAGTTCTGACATGAATTTTGTAAATACTGATACCTCTAAACATTCATGGAAATGGAAAATCAGTCACCTTATTTAAATACAAAATACTAACATCAGTAAGTTGATGAACCTGTGACTTTGAGGACAGTCACAAAACCTTTCACCTCATTTCCACCCAAATTTCTACTGACTAGAGGTCTCCATTGCCTTTTCTTCAGTTTTTCATTCAAAGGAATAGTAAGGTTTCCTGTTTGTCTGTACACCCATTCAAATCTAAGGATGTGTGCTTTTTGATTAATATGAGACAGGTTGCATTACAAGTATAGATGTGAGAAGATAAAATTTGTACAGGAAAAATTTACAAGTACAAGGTGTCATGACTTAGGATATATTGGCCAATAATAGGACAGATGCTCACCCTCATAGGACACAAGTTTACCTTTCTTCAAACCTCATTGCAACAGCAGGATTTTGAGAGTTTAATTCAGGATTTGAATTTGATCATAGAATTTGATCATAAAGAAGATTAAGACCTATGCCAGATATATTTATTTATTTAAGCAATCAATTTAATCAGGATCAAGACACCTATTTTTTTCACAAACTTAACAGTTTTGAGAAAAAAAGTAGAACAGAATGGTAAGTTTAAGCTGTTGAGAAGGTAAAAATTTTTTTCTCTATTGGACTTTACTAGGCAACAACACAAAGTAAACTGTAGGAATAAAATTTTTACATCATTAGAATTATGGATCTTGTTTGATCAAAGGTTTTCCTTTGTGCATGAGGAATAAAAGAGGAAATAAAAACCAAACCAAAGCTAGAAAGAAACTTGTTAGCTTCTTAAGGGTTAATTAGGGTCACTTTCATTGTCTTTACAAGCAGTTTTCTTGTTTTGGGTTTTGAGGGCTTTATTTTATTTATTTTTTTCTCTTTTATTTTCATCTCATTCTCTGATATGAAAGAGAGTGTAGTAATGCTTCAAAAAATCCCCAAAGGTCTTTACAGATAATTTCCAGTTGCATTACTGATTTATTTTTGCCTTGACCAGATGGCTCCAAGTTCATGTGACTGTAAGGGAGTGCTTTTGATTACCCTATTTATCTCTCCCAGTGCTCAATTTAAGGGTCAAACCTTGTGTAACACATTTGCCAGATAAACTATTCAGTGCTTCTGCCTTTTGGACACCATACTTCTGACATATGCTCTGTGCCTCATTAAACACAAAAGTTATTAGATTTAATAAATGTTTTTAAGAACTCCGTTTGTAACAAAAGACCTAAGTTTCAAATTTATTTATTTTATTCACTAGTGGATTGCATTGACTTTATCACCTGGAAAAATGGGTGAAATTGAAAGAGGATATCCTGAATGTGACAGAGGACAGGGAAGCAGAGAGGCAGAAGCTGGGAGGGCTTTTTGTTCTCCTTTTTTCCCCCTGGTATAGGTTATAAATGAAAAGACGAGCAGAATGTTTTTAATGAAACCAATAAAAATGCAAAGGAAGATTTAATGTTTAAAGTAACGATAAATCAAAAGTGACAACTGAAATGCAATATTGCACCATGAGATTGAGGAAATAAATTCATCCATAGGGCAGATGTGCCTGCTGTAAAAAAAAACAAAAAAACAAAAAACAAAAAAACCAAACCAAAACAAAAAAAACAACAAAAAAAAACACCCAAAAACCCACCAAGAAACCAGCATGATAAGGAAAAAAAGACAAAAGGAAAAAATTCAAAAGTTTTCACTATTACTGAAACAAAGTAAATCTTATAAAATAAACTATAAAGACAATGCTTAAAGTTGATTAGAGAGTATTCAGACACATCTATGTGGAAATCCACACAGTTGTATATTCAGATACAGGTGTTCATGTACAAATATATAGGAAGAAAATATAAAAAAGGGTTTTAGTTTAATTTTTTAAGAATAAGAAGGTTCATAAACATATTTATAACTTCATTCTAATATTTTTGGATAGTAATGGGAGCAATAACACAGGGAAAAATAGTGTTTCTGTCCTATCACCTCAGCTGAAATCTTCAAAATGAGGATTAATTACTCGGAGGAATGACTGTCTTGTAATAGCATTTTCCTGAGACTTGGACCCCTGTGGTCAAAATCCCATCTCTGTCATAAACATGTTGTATGACCTTGCAGTATTTGCTCTGGCCTAGATTTTTCCTTGCTATATTTAAGCAATTAACTGAGGTACCTAAAGTAGGAGTTATTCAAGTCTTGCTCCATTTTCAGTCAATGAATGGAAAGAGATAACTTCCATAACTGTGGTGGTGATGAGACACTAGAACAGATTGCCCAGAGAGGTTGTGGATGCCCCCTCCCTGGAGGTGTTTAAGGCCAGACTTGATGCAGCTCTAGTGGGAGGTATCCCTGCCCATGGCAGAGGGNTCAGCTCTAGTTGGAGGTATCCCTGCCCATGGCAGAGGGTGTGGAACTAGATGATCTTTAAGGTTCCTTCCAACCCAAACCATTCTAGGATTCTATGATTCTATAATCAGTTTGGATTTTACATGGACTAAGTCGCACTTAAAAGCTGCCTATATTTTGTACGGATGAAGGAGGAGTTCTAGAGCCAATAAACCTTAAGGTTGGTGAGAATTAGTTCTCAACTTTATCTAGAATCCTGACAGATATTCAGTCTGGACTGGATGTTGTTCAATAAAACAATCTGGGGGGATGGAAAGGAGTCAAATGCTTCATGTGTGAGTTTCCACTGAACTGATTTCTCTTACTTAAAGTGTGAATACTAATGTGATTGTTGCTCAGGTTAACAAATCAATTTTCATTAAGTACTCTGTAAATGCTTTTTGTCATGGTGCATGTCTTCAAACCACTTTTCAGCAGTGTTAAACTCCCATGTGTAATTCTAGTACTTTCCAAAATAGAGATTAGGTGCATTGTTTCTGTCTAAGCAGAAAAATTAATTTGAGAAAACTTCAGATTGAAGAGGTTTTGATTTAACCACCCATGAAAATCTTTGAGTTCTAATAAAAAACCTACTCACTTGAATTTTAGCAATCAGCTTTGGATGATGGAACTTCCTAGATATCATAGGCATTGCTTCTTGTGGACTTCCAATCTGCAGGAAGAGGTAGCAAGTAGATTTGACAACATATGCTGACATTATGTGTCTGCATATGAAGTTTCTAGAAGGGGAAAATTGTCCAAAGGAATTAGGGAAGGAAGGAAGGAAGGAAGGAAGGAAGGAAAGAGAGTGAAGGAGAAAGGCAGAAAGAAACAAAAACAAAAAAAAAGAGAAAATTAAAAAAGAGAAATAAAAAAATGAGGTTATACCTGTCCTTTTATTTTGAATAACCTTGTACTCCTTTTCAATTTTCCCTTCAGAATTGCTCCCATTGCTTTTCCTTTGCCTTTTTGTCTTTTCTTCTTTTTTTTTTTTCCTGTTCTTTATTTTAATGGCCACATCCTTGCTCTGATGTGTCAATGGTTGTGGAAAATCCTGTGAAGCAAGGGCTTAATGAAATGGCAGCTGGAACTGAGGGATAAAGTTCCTTTGGAGCAGCTTCAAAGGAGAGAGTGGGAGCAGCGTTAGCTATCAGAACAATGGTGCAGGGATGCTCATACACAGGCCAGGCACATCCAGCTGGCTGTTTAGACTTGGCACCCTAATGAGGCATGAAGTGAAATGGGTAAGTACACTGTAGGGGAGAGGAATTGAAATAAAGACACAAGGAAAAAAAAAAAGAAGGCACAGAGCATTCCTATAGTTCATAACAAATTATTTAGATATTGAAGAAGATGTCAAAACAAAGACAAGTCTGTTGTAATGCACATGTGCTATATTTTGTTCAAAAACTCAGGAATCCTAAATTTACTCTTGTCTCTCCGCACCTTCCCCTTGGCCTCCTTTCCTTTTGACAGGTTTTATAGCATTTTCTCCTTTTCATTTTCATTAATATTTATCAGGGTTTTTTTCTCTAGTTTTGTTACTGTTATTATAATTATTATGTGGTTTACTTTTTAAATAAAAATTGTGGAAATATTATTGAATGAAGGCAATATTAGTAGTCTGACCTATATTAAGAAAGAACAAAACAACAAAAAGATCCCCCAAATCCAAGCATCAGAAAGCACTTGTGTCAGTCCAGTTGTAAATATGAGATTAAAAAAATGACAGAAACAAGGTTACTTTTATTCAGCTAGACAGAAATCTTATCATTCTGCATGCTGTAGGCAATGTTTCTGATCAGAAAGCATTAGACTACGCAGAATGTCATATCTGTCATATGTGAGCTTTGATCCTCACCACCTGGGTTAACTCTGCTAATAGGAAACAATAATAGAACACAGTTCTTGAAGTTCAGTACTTGTAGTCATTAAAATGCACCTTACATAACCACTCAGAAGTGTTTACAAGATATTTCAAATCCCCATAAACTATTTGCTTCTAAAGTTTTAATAACAATATGCTCATAAGTCTTCAAATTTTTTGTTATACAGTAAGTGAATCTGGGGTTCTAATTAAACTTGGTATAATCCAAGATTAGAATATTGTAAAAAAGTGCATTCCTTCTGATTTACCACTCTTACTGGCTAAAACCTGCAACAGCACAGTTAAGATCTGAACACTTCTGACAACACTTTCTGTATTGTCAACAACCTTGCCTGGCAGAACAATTAACTTAATGAATACTTAGCAATATAGTTAAAGGGATAGAGATGAGGGATCTGTATAATAACGTTGTTTTAGACAATAAGGGCTAGACTTGAAAAAATTTCATCACTGTGTCTAACATCTGCCTTGAGCTACCACGGTTAATCTACTTCAGGTTCAGTTAAGAGTGGGCATAGGCTTGCCCCCAGATTTATTTATTCCTATTTTTATCATTGCCTGAACCTGAGTTGGTGGACAGATCAGATGTCACCCCTACAATGCAGGACATGTACTTCCTTGGTGCTTTATCTGTTGTCCAGCTGCCCCATTATTGTGGTTAGCAAATAATCCAATCCCAGATGACCTGGAGGTATTTCCCAGTTTTCCAAAGTAAAGATACTCACCACTGAATTACTCACTCGTCTTTGAAATCTACAACGCAGATGCATAATGCAAGCTTAATAAGCTTCATGCTTAGTGGAAAAAAAAAACCTTGCCCCTTCTATTTTTGTGTGCATCTGATTTATTTAAACACCTTCTTGAAAACGGGTGTAGTGTATCAATGCTAATATCCCTTCATTGTCTTTACTAGTAACAAAAGGTAACTAATTCAGATGTCAATGTTCATGCTGTAAGCATTTACGTATAGTTTAAAGAATCATGACACTTACTTCACTTCTGGTAGAATGTTTCTTCCCCTTTCTGTGTGTTCAAAATCTTAGCCTGACAGAAAGATGTTCCTTTATCTTAATTTCTTTTGGGGAAAAAAAAATGTTTATGTGCTTAGTATTACTCTCTGTATCTTGCTGGGAGGTGTCATTTCTTTTATGGGCCCATGTAACATCTGGAATTGAAATTCATTACAAGATATTTTTTCTTTAGTCCTTTCTCTCTCTTTCTCCCAACATTACTTTTCTACCCTTCTTTTCACGGACAAAGGTAAGCGTGAATCTATCCTTGTCATGCATGACAAGATTTCATTTTTTACTCTGCAGGTGGTAAGGATGGAGGCTGAAATGATGATGCAGCTCCTCTTCACCTCATTCAGGAACTGGCTGTCTGCAATCCACATATACAACTTTTCTTTCTCCATCCTAATTTGTGAGCAAGTGCTGTACTAGCATAAAGAATCAGAGGGGAAAATAAGGGACAGATTATGCTATACATATTCACACATGGTTAAAGTAAATATAGATATCAGTTACAGCTAACTGATAACAGAAACAGCTAACAGAATTTACTCACATATAGAGGGTATTTAGCGTCTACGTTAGTAATACGTAGAAGTATATATATAATTTTTAAAATGGGTAAGAATACTGAAGTAATACAAGACAATGAAATTGGTTCTAAAAACTGATAGCAAACTTTGACTGTTTTAGGTGGCTTTTATCAATTTCATAAACTTGAAATATAAAGCTGTGGTGAGGATTGTGATGATTTGGAGACTTTTACTCTTCGACATGTAGCAGTTTTGTGGAGATTTTTTTCCTGCACATACACAACAGAAGTGCTAGTCTAAGTGGATTGTAAACTAGATGTGGGACCAAAAGGCCTGTTCCACATTTTGTAGATGCTACCATGCTTGTGGAAATACTGAGAAAAATAAATTATGAATTCCACAATATTCCAGTATTCACAGTAACTTCTTTACTTGAAAGCCTATAGTCAAAATCTTTCTCTGGAAATACTGGTTGCTTGTTACTAATCATATCAGACCTAAGGCAATTATAGTACTTCTTTCAGCAGTTTAGATTAACATTTGAAAAATCAACTCTGTTGCACTGAGATCTGTCTGGCGTTTGACCTAAACAGAGGAGTTTAATGGCAATTTGAGAGAAACTCTTCTTGCTTTCCATGCCAGAAAAGCCTCAAGTGCCCCCAAAAAAACCATGCCTATATGAGACAAAAACAGGTTGGTAACTTAACATTTTGGTCTTCAAGTTCAACAGACAAATCAAGTATAAGAGTTGGTTCCTGTTAAGCACAAAGCTTATGCACTGTAATAAATGAAAGAGTGTGGACCTGGTTCTTTCTGCCAGTTGTCTTCAATGCTAGTAAAAGGATTTTTGGGACATTTGTGTGCTAGCATAAACATGGTATTGATCTACTATTTATACCTCTTGCGTGTATTGAGTGAAAAGTTGGTACAGACAGACATATATTCAAGATCCTCTACCATGTCTAGCCCTTTGGTTATGGTAAAGAGCAGCAGTGCTTAAAATCCTGACCTTAACATTCCAGGAAAGTCTTGCAAACCCCTCTGGACCAGTTATCCTCAGAACTGTGTGTATCTTGGTTAACCTTGGTCTGTAAATTAAGGGTAATTACCTCCTGCTATTCAGATGTGTCATGTTTGCATACACATGGAACTTGAGACTGACACATATAAAAGTTTTGCAAGGCCAAATAAAGAGACACTAGCACAGGGCAAAGAGGATGAAGGTGGAGGAGGCAGAGCAATGAAAATAAAAATAATAAAATACTTCATATCATGAAAAAAAATAATGACAGAGCAAGCTGGTCATTATTACGTTAAAAAATACAAGATTTTGAGGCACTTTGCCATTTAACAGTCCTGTAGTCATTAATGAGCATGGTGCAGTTAATCTAAGACTTGTGGGGGAAAACCGTAGCTCAGTGTTCCTGATCTGCCATGAGGGAGACTGGAGAGACTGGATTAATGAAATCAGTTTCAAAGGTAAAGTAATATATTTTAAAAGCTATGGAATGGTTTATACACAGGATAAAACAATTAGTTAAATACCCTGCAGCACATCACCTTTCCCTTTATCCACTTTCATGTTTGTAAAAACAAAAGCTCACTCTCCAAATGAAAGGTTACTTTTGGCTCTCCTTACTACTCACTCCCTCAAGAAGAACATAGGGGGGAAACTGAGTCATGAAAATGACCAAAGGCTGAGCATTAGCAGACATTGCTTCATCCTCACTCCCATCCATGGCATGCAAAATCTGAGCTGAATATGTGAAAAAAAAAGAGCATGGGATTTACTATGATGTCTGACATCAACTTCTGAACATTAGGAATGGGCAAAGGCAAATACTATTACTTTCTTACTTCCATTTTTTTCTCAGCTTGTTAAAACTTCAGTAGGTCTTCTCCAGGATCCCATTTCAAAACACTGATGACATTGTGAAACTAAGAATAGATCTTTTAAATGGAGAAATTGTGTTCATATGTTAAATGGAAATGTTGCATAGAGAAATGTAAAAACTGATCAATTAAACAAAACCCCTCCGTTCTTCACCCCCACCCCAAAACCCACTCTAAAATCTCAAAGGAGTGGATAATTTTTTGTGGATAGTTTTTTGTGAATTTTGTTGCCCCTTTTCTACACTGCATTTAAATTAGAACTTAGAGATTCTGCCATATTCAGCTGTTTACTCAAAGAGGATATAATCATAGTATCATTTTGGTTAGAAGTAGTCTGGAAGATCATGCTGTGTAACACTTTTACCAAGAGCAGGAATATATTTTATTAAGCCACCTCAAACCTAGTCTGGAACACTAAAACGATGGAGCAGTCACAACTTCTCTGGAGACTGAGTTTCACCCTTATAATAATTTTTAAAAAAGCATCTTCCTTCTGTCCAATTTAAATGTACTTGCTTCAGATTTAAAACTGTTGCCCCTCATTCTCTCACTGCAGGTTGTGGTAGAAAGTCTCCTTATCTCTTTTGTAAACCCCCTTTCTACACTATAAAGTAGCAACAGGATCACAGTGGAAATTTCTTTTCTCCACATTGACAGAATTCCAGCTCCCAATGTTTCTGTGTAGGAGAGGTTCTCTAGCCCCAGGGATCAACTCTGTACCCACTCTAAGAAGTTCATGATTTTCTTTTATGGAGGACCGCTAATCTGGACCCAGTATCCTAGAACAGAAGAAGAGTAGAATCATACTCTTTGATATACCTCCTAAACTGGATCAAGTAGCCTCTCTGGGCTGCAAGGGCAGATTTCTGGCTCATACGCAATTTTTCATCCACCAGTATCCTAAGCCCTTTTCCATAAGGCTTTTCTCAGTCTATTCACACTTTAGTGTGTATGTTGCAGATTGCCCCAAGCCAGGTGCAGGATCTTGCACTTGGCTTTGCTGAAGTTTACGTGGGTCTACTGCTGAGCTTGTTCAAGTCCTTCTGGAAGGCATGCCTTTACTGAAGCAAATTAACTGCACCGATTAGCTTGGTCTCATCTGCAAACTTGTTGCTATTGCACTAAATCCCACTGTGTTTATCATTGGTTGAGATATTAAACAGTATTTTTCCCAGTACAGATCCTTTTGTTTGAATCAGTGACTGCTTGCAGCCATGTGTTCGTGTCAAACTCTACATATTTGTGTGCACACAACTCTCCATTTCTCTGAAAGGACAGGAGAAAACAGCATGGTCCTGCAAAGGAATTCTTCTAAAAATGAGAAATAAATAATTTTCAATGTCTTAAAATGTTCAGAGAATAAGTTCATGCATGGATGAGAAAAGCACTAAGAACTTGCAATTGCCTCATTATCTGAACTTACTTGCCAGTTTTTGCCTCTATTGGGTGCATTTTTAAATTCTTCTAACATTACCAAGTAACTTAAATCATGGAAGAGATGAAGTAGATCAAGGAGAAAAGTGTATGAGGAAAAATGGAGGAAAGGAGAAGCAAGATGGAAAGAAAGTGAGAGTGATTGCTTAGCTCTGTACACCAGCTTAACAGTGGTAATATGATAGCAGTAATTTCATATTTTATTTCAAAGTATTAGAGTTTTAGAAAGGCAAAATTAACTGAAATAGTAGAAAAGATTTCTCTTTGAATTTGCTATATAGCTTGACATGTCAGGCAATTATGAGACTGACTTACGCTGTAAGCCTGATGTTTCTTCCAAGGGGAAACAAAAAGGGAAAAAGGAAACAACCTCTCAATAATCCCACAACTCCTGTAAAAGGGAGTAAATTTAACTATCTCTTTTTCCTATTTAGATGATTTTATAAAACATTGTAACCTTATCAGGTTTCATTTCAATACCAATTCAAAATAAAGAAATCATTCTAAGGCATTTACATTGGCCATTTTGTTTTTAAAAAGCAATTGTTGTTACTTGTTGCTATTATAGTGTTAGCATAATAAGGAATTAGGTGACTATTCTGCTTGATGTCATAATCCGACATGAAGAAAACATATTACCTCAATCAAATTCACAGAGAGAAGTAATCTAACAATGTATACTTTAGATAATATTCCCTTGGCTTCACCAAGAACAAGAGGCAATACTGGAATGTGTATAATGCACAAAATGTTTTTGAAATTAGAACTGTACATGGGTTGATGGTGAGATGTTTATTTCTTTGTTTTCCACCAATATTTTACTGTTTTACTCTTCAAACAATGATCACAGGTAAAATCCCTGAAAAAATTAAGGCAGTGAAAGTTACTAATCAAACAGTTGTAAGTCAAAAGATTCCAGAATTTAGGATACTATATACTGATGAATTGATACAAATGATGCTGCTTTCATGGCCATGTGCTATTTTATACATACAATTTCTGCTTACTCAGTGGTTATTATTTTCTAGATTCACCCAATGGGAACACAAACTGGAAGCAAAATCAGTATAGATAGAAAATTCTCTACCCTTGCAGACACTGTACACTGAAAATATATGCATAAATTTACTGATCTCTTCACTGTTTTCCCCCACCACTCTCATTAGAAGGCTCTTCTGAAACCTCAATGCACTAGCAATTTTTTATTTTCTTAATTTTCTTTTCAGTTTAAATTTGTTCATGGCCAACGTGTCCTATTTATTCATGTGCCAACATTGATATTAGCTTAAATAGCTCATGTCTCTCCTTGGTGAATACTTCCTTCATTTATTTACAGTCAACCATCATATCCTGCTAAGTCTTCATTTTTCTTCAGTAAACAAACCGTGTTTTCTCATGTCCTATCTTATGACAGGCTTTTCGTCGTTTTGATCAGTACTCCACACTTGGGCCAGTTTCAGATCATTTTCCTATGCATCTTGTCTTATACTTTCTCTAATTAATCTTAGAGTTCTTGAGAGAGCTATACATAAACTTATTTTTAAAATAAATCTCTACCTATTGTCTTTATTCCTGTCACCAACACCCCTATAGTAGGAAAAAAAAATTCATTCTTTTTTCATATAGCATGAATAAATGCCAGAGCTACTCTTCATTTAAGATCTCTTCAGTATGCGTAGCTTCCCCTTATTTATCAGAAACTTTCCTTTAGATATGAAGACCTTTTGTGTTCAATCTCAGTTTGTTATATTTCTTATTATTCAGTGGAATCAGTTTGTATTTAGATGATGTATGTTATGTTCATTTTTTCACCAGTACTTATGTAATATTCTATTTTATTATAAACTAAGTATCTTTACAACCTCTCTGAAGAGTCAAAACAGGGAAAATATAGCTTCTTTGGACAAGAATCAAGTTGAATCATGTTATCCTGATGAGGTGATGATTCAGATGATTAAGAAAAAGCATTTCTGGTCAAGAGTAATCCACAAGTGATGAACCCAGTTACCAATGTCATATTTTCACAAGATATAAGTAAACTATTTTTACAAGTTAAAAAATGTAATACCAGAAATATTGTCTGAAAAATAAGTAGACATTAATTTACTGTGGTGCAGATATGTTGATTGTCAAAAAACTAAATTATATGATTTAGTTTGAAGTGTCAAGGGTCTCCTACAAAATTTTATGCTGTACAATTGAAATAAATGAGAAAAGAAGGTGCTCAGTGCTTTCCAGAAATGACTAGTACTTTCCCAAATGAATTATTTAATGTTTAATACTGAAGTGGAATTATCCCTTCCCCTGTTATGATTTGTTCCCCACTGCCATATTACAAGGTTCAAATCTAATAGCATTCCATAAAATGTTGTACCTGTGTTTATAGATTCCATACAATATTTAACTAAACAGGTACAACCTACATAGCCACAAGTAACTAAAGTAGCAAGAAGCACATTGTATAAATATATATGATCTAGAGTTGGAAAAATGAAACATCTGGGATTCTTCTTTTTTTTTTCCCTTTGACAGTACTTTCTCAAAAGAAAAAGAACAGAAAACAAAAAGAAAAAGACTAGATATTCTTCTCTTTAAATATAAATGTTCACTTTCCAAAGAGCAAGAAAAAGCAAGAAAAAGACAGAGTGAGGGGTATTGACACCCTCAGGGAAAATTTCATTTTAAGAGAAGTGACCTTTCGGAGAAAGCAAATTAAATTATCTTTCTCATCTTTTACTAGTGCTGTGACATCATTAAAATTCACGTTGCATACCAGCATGCTTTGTTTTGTATTCATAACCTTAAAGCAAAATTAATCAGTTGTCACACAGAGTTAATGTATTTGTTAATGGTGCCCAAACCAAAATATGCATTGTCTTAAGAAGACTAGTTTTCTTTAAAATAACATAAATACTATAGGGCACAGTTTTTGTCACACTGTACTAATCTTTATAAGGATACAGAATATTCTGGGTTGGGGATAAAAGCGTACCTGAATGAAGAAAAAGAAGTAGTGTCTTACAAAATGTTTATGAAATTGGGTACTCTAAAATAATAAGGCCATACCACCTTGTGTAATACTTGACTGAAAGAAGGGTCAGAACAGTAACCTCTGAAAAGCTGCTGCTCTCTTTACCAAGGGTCCATTCTACTCTGCTCAACTTAGCAAATATCCTGTTTTCTCACAGACATGTAATATTTGATCTGGAAAAAATCTCAGGGAAAGTTGCTTAGTATGTAACCCTTTATTTGGAAGCTCAGTTTAAACTTTGGATTTCAAAAAGAATTGAAAACTGACATCAGTGAAATAATCATAGTACTTCAAGCTCTCAGCCTGTTCATGTAGTCAATGAAGCAAAGTAAACACTATTCAGGATAAGTGAGAAAATCTATTAGGAAGTTCAGAGTAAAAAACAAAAGGCTAAAGGAAAAAAAAATAATTCTCCTTTCAGTAATACCCCACATATCTATGAACCTGAGTTGGTTTTTTTTCAGTTCCAGTTTGCTTAAAATAAGGAAGAAAAAAGTATTTTTGGTTTTGGATATGTATGTACATGTGAGAGGAAAATAAACTCAGGCAGACTGCGAGAACATACTGTGTTTCAGGGAGGTCACTGCTACTGTATGTGAAACTTTCAGCCTGCAAGTTTTGTGTAAATTATATTATGTGCTCATTTAACACCTTAGTAAAACTATAATAGCACTCTAAAGACAAAATGTATCACCACTGAGAAATAAAGAAAAGGTGATCTTAAGAGATTTGCCCAGAGTAATAAAATATGTCAATGAAGAGCTCAGAACTGGGCTAATGCACCTACATATCCAGCTGCCTTTCTTTATAACATTACATAGAAGAAAATAATCCTCACAATACAGACTTCCCTGGAAAAGATATTTGTAGAACGGTCTGTGCCATTTCACATTGGAATGATCTATTTATGAAGTGAAAAATAATATGTGGATTATGTTCCACTCCAGAAAGAATAATTTCAGATATTAGATTCTTCAAGTTATACTATTAGAACTATCTTAAGTCCAGGCTTTTGGCCTTCATATATTTGCACAATTCTTTAAATTTCAGTAGACACAAAGATATTACTTCAGAACCTTATACAACATGAAGTGCTTGAAATCAGTTTCTGTAAGTCTTTCATTTGAGACAGAGAATTTGTTTTCTAGTGTGTTCTGAATATCCTTTGAAAATCAAGGTATTTGTCAGTTACACAAAAAGATTTACTCACCCAAATTATATGTCTTTTAGCAATAGTTGTCAGTGATTTGAACTACTGTCTAAAAAATTTGGTACAGGAATAAAGATGGTAGAGAAGGGTAAGACAGGTAAGGCAGTCAGGTTATACTCAAGTCTAAGAAAAAAAAAAAATTACTCAACTTTTAACAAGTTGTAAACACCCAGAGACATGCAAGCATTGTATAACAACCCGAGTTGCTTTGTCAAGAACACCTCATTTGCTTTCTTTCTGTACTAGTCTAATGAGTTTTGTGAAGATGAGTATAAGGAAAGCATTAATAGTTGATGAGAGGTACATTTTATATAGGCTACTCTTGCACTTCATATGCTGCCACTTGTTCTGTCCCTGTGTAGTGCTGATGAGAATCTGGTTTGTTTACCCTCTCCGATCACATTCTTATACACACATGTATGATCCCCAATGAATCTTCTCAAGGCTTAACTGTCCTGGCTCCTGATATGACAGATGCTTCAGTCAGTTATTTTATAGCTCTTCTCTGGACATTATTATATCCATGTCTGTCTCGTACTGGTGAGTCAAGCACTGGGCAAAGAAATCCAGATTGCACCTACACTGAGCAGAAAGAACAAATTATCTCACTTGACCTATGGGCAACACTCTGACTTAAGCCCAGAAGGCTGTTTGCCTTTGCTGCAAGGTCAGATTTCAAGCTTATGGTCAACCAGGTGCCACCTGGACCATCAGGGTTTTCTCAGCAAAGCTACTCTTCAGTTTCTTGGTCCCCGAACTGTGCTGCTACATAGTGTTGCACTTTCTGAGAAGCAGGACCAGTCACTTTCCTATTGTAAAATTAGTGAGATGCATGTGTGCCCATTTCTGCAGCCTGTTGAGATTCTTTTGAATGACAGAATAACCATCATCATAATAACAAAGGAGTTAACCAGTATTTGATCTGTTGTGACTGGCTTCCAGATGGACTTCAAAATTAGCTCATTGATCCCAACAGATCAGTTAATTTTCAAGTCAATTGTGTGTCCACATGCTGTATTTTACCTGTTTGTCCAAGGGTTTCTTAAGGAAAGCATCCCTTCACCCCCCATTTCCTCAAAGAAGACTATCAGGTTAACTAGGATTAATTTCCTTCTTGCAAAATCATCTGACTACTCCCAATCACTTTCTTGTCTCTCATTTTTATTTGAAGTGGTTTCAAGAATTCATTGCTTCACCACTTCCCCAAAGACCAAGGTAAGTCAGATCCGCCTGTCATTCTGAGGATCCTTGTTCCTGCCCTTCTTGAAAACAAAAATGAAATCTTTTTTCCTGAATACCAGGAACTTCCCCCAGTTTCTTGTGACTTTCAAAGACTGTGGGGAGTCATCTTCCACTGATATCATCTGGCTCCTTCAGCATTTGGATGTGCATCCCATTCAGTCCCATGAACTTCTGTATGTCTATTTATTTAAACATTCCAGAACCTAATCTTCTTCTACTGAGGGAAAGTACTCAGATTTTGCTTGTGATGCTAGGGACCTGGTATTCCTAAAGGTTGAACAGAACAGTAAAGATTAATGCAGAGAAAACATTAAACACCTCTGTCTTTACCATGTACTTTGTTGCTAGTTCCACATACTACTTCAGTAGTGGGCTCATATTTTTCCTAGACTTCCATTGTTGCTCATGCACTTGTAGAAGCCTTTTTTGTAACCTTTCACTTCTCTTACATGTATCAAGAGGAAACAGAAAGTTATTGTAGGGTATCAATCAAATCCATACTACAAATCCATGAATCAATCCGATCTAGTTCTAACAAACTAGAAAATTTATGTAAATTTTTAACCCTTTAAACTTTTTTTAAACTTCAAAAACTTTTTCATTTAGATTCAGCTGGGAATGTGGAATAGCACATTGAAGTAGACACAGTCAGCTACATAAATATACCATGGGGAACAATGGCATATGTAATTTCCTGGTTCTTAAAAAATGTAAATGGCTTTATAGTTGAGTTTGAAAATAAAAAGTGCATGTTATGGTTTAAGCTTTACATATGGAAAAGGGTATTGAAACCAAATACATGAACTCATCCTTCAACTTCAACTTCAGCTTATTATTTTTGAGTTATAATTTATTTTGTATTTTTGACTTCTAAAAGAGGAATAAGTTGAAATAAATAGCTAGTTTATGTAGAGCAGATAGAGAGGGGTATTGAAAATGGTCCTAGCATGAAAACGGCAAAAATGTAAAGAGGGAAAGGATAATTTGTTCATTGTGCAAGGATTGGACTTAGAAGCTCAGCATGAAGATTTGCTCTAGACATCAGAAAAACCATTCCAAAGAAAAGGAGAGTAAAGCAGAGAAAACATCAGCTGAAAACTCTGTGGAGATTCCACCAGTGAATTCTCTAAGAACTATTTGAAAAGTCTCCTGTTAAAATGATGAAACATTTCTGATCCTGTCATAGGACAGACATGTAAGTTGGATGGCATCTTCTGATCGCATTTTTATATGATTCTAAGATCATATTGCATGTAAAAACACACAGGCTTAAAGATAAGTACTGGCATAAAAATTTGCAGGGTCAAAATAAGTAATACCAAAAGAAATCTGAAATCCTAGATGGATAGTGTTTCATATCTACAGTCCTTAAAACGCTTGCTTGAACCAATCCTACATTGTTGGAGTCCAGTTGTTCAAATTTTTCAGAATTTAAATGTGCTAAAACCCATGAGGGTCCTGTTTGCAGTTAGTTTATGCCTATTAAGTGATCTACCAATAAAGAAAAAAGCATCTGTCATTTGCCTGCTAGAGAATGATACTATGTTCACACATCAAAAGCAATAGAATGAAAGCATTCATGTTTATGGGCTCATGTCTGCATGACAACACTTTTTTCCCCTTTTATTTAGAGCTGAAGCTCTGAAGATGCCTTTGAATACACTCCTTCCTTTGAAGAGAATGGTTCCTGAAGACACCTCTTACTCCACAAAGGTAAAGATAGTCATGGTCTAGGTGAAACTGAATTTTAGGTTATATTTACTTTAACCGAACATACAAAAAAAAAGAAAATATGAAAAGAGAGAGGAGAGAGAGCAGAAGGGAAAAAGGAAGAGAAAGAGAAAAAGAAATATATATTGAGAGAAGCATTTTGATTGTGAGGTTGTAGATATTCCCTAGGGGAAAGGACAGAAGGACTACGAAACAGCTCTTTCCCTTTATCATGCAAGCAATTACTGGCAATTTGTTCTGGCCAGTAAAACTTCTGATATTATCATGGTTGCTGAGTAATTTATCATCAAAGTTTAATGTGAAAACAGGTGACTGTGTAATCACCAATCTAGGAACAGAAATAGAATCGTTATTATTTCTGCCTGAAGAGAAGGTTGGGGTTTTTTCAGTTTTTTTTTTCCTTCCCTTTCTGTCAATTGACTTAACGGCCAAAAGGCTGTTCATCACATCACCATGAATTATAAAACCTCTATTAAATATTCATAAAAGTTTTGAAATGAATGTGTGATAGAGATGAAAGCCAGGCTAATTTAAATACCTACCAGACCTGTCTTAATTACAGAGGTAAAATGAGATATAAAAATTATAGCAGCAAGCAAAGGAAAAAAATTTGAAAGAGTTCATTCCATGCATTATGTGCATCCTCTTTTAACTAGTGATGTGTATTTTGTACACAAGCTGAAGCATACAGTTCTGTTGAAATCACTCATGTTTTGCATTACATTATGTTTCTACTAATGGTAAGTTTTTGGCTCTGTGAGAAGAGACTGTAATTGAGAACTTGTTTTTTGATATGTGCTTTTGTCTGGGCATTTGTAAGGAAATCATTCACTTAACTTTAAAATAATAAAAACCAACGCAGTCATGACTGTTCAGGTGTGAGTTTGAAACACAGTATATAGGGTGTAGAAAAAATGTTTAAAGTTTCTCTCTGATCAGTAGGCTAAGCCTACTGACTGCTATAGGGCAGTGTAGGGGACGTTTTAAGAATGGAGTTGTCTAGGAAAAGAGGAGCCTCAGACTTAATCACGTTTACTAGCCTTTCAGAAAGCATCATAACAGCTGATTGTAAAGGGTTTTAACTAGATGACCCTTGTAGGTCCCTTGATGATTCTATGAATGCACAGAACCACAGAAATATTTGGGTTGGAAGGGATCTGTAAAGATAATCTGCTTCCAACACAACATGCATGGAGATACCTCCCACTGGATCAGGTTCATCAGTGCCAGCTTGGCCTTGAACATCTCCAGGAGCATAGTTCCTCTGGTCAAGTTCTTTCATGTTCCCAACATCTTCACAGTGAAAAGTATGATCCTAATTTAGATTTACTACCCTCTTTTAGTGTAAAATTACCATCCCTCATCCTGTTTCTTCATGAAAAAGTGTCCCTGTACATCTTTCCTGTGGACTTAATTTGGGTATTGGACGACTGCAATATGGTCTTCCCAGGCCTTGGGTTTCTCCAGGCTGAACAATCACACCTCTCTCATCTTGTCTTCACAATAGTGATGCTCCAGTCCCCTGAATATTTTCATAGCCCTTCATGAATGCCTAGTAAGGTGCAGAATCAGGCCTTTGCTTTATGTTACCACAACTTATTAGCTACACATAGCTAGGAAAAAAAATCTGATTCAACAAAAAAACTCGAACGAAGTAAAAAGTGTAGGATAGATTAGGATATCAAAGATGGAATTCTTTTCAATTGTATTTTGGCTATTATAAAATTGATAATGTCTCTTAAATTCATCATACAAATAGTTTGTGTTGTCTGTTTAGAAAAACAAGTTTTTCTAGTTCATGATTTATTTCAGCCTATCTCAAAGAATTGCTAACTAGATGCATGAATTTTTTTTTTTTAAAGATTGATTTGGATCACAGGGGTTTTTCTATAATTTTTCTATCTATGTGAAGACAGCATCTAAATCCTTGTCATGTCTATGGTGCAGCACATTCTGTCTTATACAGCTACCGTCTGGGACCATAAGGGAAGCACAATGGCCAATTTGGTAAAGATTCTCTGAATATTTTTTATTTGAATTTTTATTTAACTTTGAGATAGAGAAAAACATCATGGTGTTTATTGTACGTAAAATAAAAAAATCATCCAATATATGACAGCATACATATTTAGCAGGTAGCTAAATTTCTCAAGCCTAATCCAACCCTTCTCCTGTTTTTCTAGTCTTACAAGCAATACTGTTGTTGCCACTACTGCCTAAGAAGCGTTCTGACTAGAGAGAGTCAGTTATTCATGTAGCATTATCCCAAATAGCAACTCATGATGGAGAGATTCTGTACGGGGTAATAAGAAAGCAAAAACTCAAATCCTTTGGGAATTTCAGTTCAACAGAAGAGGACAGTTGAAAGTCTGTGTTCAACATTATCTTATCTTGCACATGCAATATATTTACACAGAACTGATATATTTTACTTTGTTTTTTTCCTGTGTCTATATCAAGTTCATTTAGTGAGAGAACCTGAGTTGATTTAATAATCTGTATAATTCTATGTCTCTAAAAGAATGTATTAGAAAGAGTTGGTATTACAGAAGGAAAGATTGTAAAGGAAAGGCGATGCCATCTTTGCTGACATCTTACTAATTAAGCATTTAGACTTACACCAGACTAAATAAAAGGTCTAGTCTACTTTGATTCCAGTGAAAATTAACTAAACAAATTTAATGCATTTCAGTCTTTGATTTTGTACAATTCTCAATCTTGTTTCCTTACATGAAGAGTTTCAAAATAGGCTTATAATATCATGTAGAATGTAGAGTGGTACAAACTGAAAAAGAAAATAACTGTTTTGAGCTTTCAGTCAATATTCAAAATAAATTTGAGTTAGCCTTTTATATTAAGCAATGATGGCTTATCTTTTTATAACAGTTTATATTTGTTTACTGGTTTTTTCTGATTGGTCCTATGAGACCTTTAGTCTCATTCCTAGTTTGCAAACAGGTCAGGTAGGAAACTAAATAAATTATTAGCATCTGGAGATAACTGCATCTATAATTTGAATGCAACTGAAAAAATGTTCCTGGAGTTTCAGAGTATTTGGTTTCTGTTTCTTATACTCAGAAAATCTAGGCTAAGTGCTACCAACTGTGCACTTCAGTACAAATGTAGCAGAAACTAGATGGGAACTTGAAGTGTAAATCTCAGCTAAAATAGTTTTTATGTAAACATGTTCTGACCATAGTTCAGTGCATTCAACATCTTTCTAATGTAATTCTAATTTGAAGAACTATGTGTTTTGACCAAGTACCACTGCTGTTCTGAAATACAGTTACGTACATCTCAGGGTAGAATCTGCCATGTATGTTGTTTATTCATGTAACTTATTTAGTTAGCACTGAATATTTTGCACAGGTCACCAGAAATTATGAGGAATCTGAGGAAGTGACTTACATGCAGCTGACGAGTGGTAATAGTTTGGAGAATCTTGAGCTGAAGGCATGGGTCCTTCAGCCTTACAGGGACGTAGGTGATGAAAACATTAGTTGCCTGCAGCCCTTTATTTTTTCTCTCTAGACAGATATAGCTAGCTAAAGTCTAACAAAGGTTGCTGCAGCAGGTATTTCATCTGTCATATCAAAACAATTTCAATACCTAGTACCAATATGACACTAAATTTTGGTCTCCCATTAATGTCAACCCATTTATAATTTTGTGTTGCAGCACTACAAAAGAGATGACAAGCTACTATTTCACACTCACTATTGAAATGAATAAAAATGACTAGTCCCTTTAAAGAAAGTGTATGAAGGGGAATTTACATGGGTTAGTGTGTGAAATTGTGACTCTGGCAGCTCACTTGTGTTTTTGGGAAGGAAGACTCTGGCAAGCATGAAGAGATTCACAAATCTATTCCTACTAAAATCTATCCCTACCAAAGAGTAAGGCTGGGATATGCTTCTAATATCCTTAATTAAAGTGTGATATTAGCAGACATGCATGCTTTGGTTAGAGGTATTGGTGTGAATAAGAAGAACCTAAAATGGATGAGAGAACCTGAATGCAGTGACAGGGATAAGATCAGGGATAAAAATTAATAGGATATGGAATTCTTTCTTCAGCTCACACAAATGCTCACTGCTGGAAAAAAATAGCATGCATTCATTCATAATGATCACTGCCTAATTGGAATCATTCTTTTGGATTCATATCTTAAACAAAATGGTATGTCTAATAGAGATGATAATGCCGTGAAGGACGTGAGACTCACTAGACTGACCGAGCATCTTATTGAGCTGCACAGAATGTGATGAACACTTATTTGGATTCCACTTACAGGCAGACCCAAAATGAAATCTCAGAAGTCAATATTTTATCAACATCCCCTGGTTCCAAAAAAGCTAAATTAAATAAGTGAAGAAAAATTGACAGGAAATGTGTATGTTGTATGTGTTTGGGTCACTTTTCTGTATTTGGTTTTTCCTCTTAATGCAAGAACAGTAACACATGGTTATATTTTTTCAACGTTTCCTATTCAAAAGGCTGACTTTAAAATAACTAAGAAAAAGCTGTTTCACTTTCAAAGGGCACATGCCTCATAGGAGTTGGAGGATGGAAATGCTTGGACTTGAGATTAGTATACTAGCAATGTTTTTCCAGTGAATTATGATGTCCACAGCCAACCATCATTTATCCTAATAGTAGTAATACACAAAGTCTATATTGGCATATATACATATGATATCCAGCTAGTCTGAATATCAACGTACATATCAACAAAGAAGCAATTATTGATCTAAGGAAAATAAAATCCAGTCTGATTTACATTTGAAATGTTTCATTTTTTAATACTTACGGAAATAAGATATTTTGGTTGTTCAATTTTTTGTCTGTTTAGAGTTTAAAACTCCACATTTCTATGAGAATTTATTTGGCAAGGCTACCTAGTTTCAGTAAGACCAGTGAAAAATACTCTCTACAGGATACATTCTGAGGAGAAAATTGAAATCAGATATCTTACTTTTTTATTAATTGCCTAGTCACTTGGTGTAGAACAGTTGCATCTTAGTTAATCTAGACTTCTAAAAATAATGTATAAATTAAATTGCAGGAATCTATAAATGATTTGCAACATATCTTCATGAAAGAAGTGCTTTTTTCCAGTGATGATTATGACTAGTAATTTGCAGTGGATCTGCAATGTAGATGTCTGAATCTAGGTCAAATGACCTCTAAGTTTCTATTTAAAGATTGATTTAATGGTTAGGACTATTTTTCTTCTGAAAGGTGATTCTTATTTCTCTTATAAAATAATAATTTCAGCAATTGAATTCTGAAAACAATTCTTAAAAAGCTTTTCTCTGAATTAAATAGTATGGAAAATTTCATACTGGAAATAATTTCACAAGAACTGGACACACAATAACTGGGTTTGAAATAAGTTCACAATAACTGAAAAATAGCTTTATTCCAGCGTAAGAGCAGCAAGTACAATCTGCCTATTTTTGATGAGGATAATATTGTCTTTGTCTAAAAGGACCCAGAGGAATGTGTTAATGTTTGCCTTGGGGTCCTCATATCATTGTAGAGATCAGAAAGCTGCTAGACTGTGCTAGGACTTTCATCTGACTTTTGTTGAGAAATCACAGTGTGTGAAGGAGCTGCTGTACCCCCAACTATCTCTGTGGACAAAAATGAGGATGCAGGCAGGATGTACACCTGTATGCAGGGACTCAGAAATGCAAAATCAGTCCAGCAAGTAAATGAGAGAAACTTTAAAGAGTTGTTTCTCAGTTACTTAAACATTGAAAGCTGCTATTCTGCATTTCAGATTAGATCTCCAATAAAATTTACAGATCTGAGTACCTAGAAGCCTAAAAGAGACTGATTACATTTAAGCAAGCATCTGCCAGTGCTTGTCTGATGTAGTCCTGCTCCTTATCACTGTTCAGGACGTCCAGAATGGAGTAAGAATCAATGGGAGACCAGCCTCCAAACTCAAGGTCTGATTCCTGCATCCTGGCTTCTATTAGAAGTAGAGGGAAAAATCCCTTGATTTTCAAAGCCACAGTAAACTGTTTGCCTTAATTCTACAGTGATTTTTGTTGGACAAGTACCTGTAAATTCTGAGAGGAATTAAGGGAAGAAGAGTAGATGAATTACTGAACTATTTACTTCTTTGGACTCTTTTCACAGTCACTTATTTATCCTCTGACTCTTGCTTACCTCTTGGTCTAGTTCCACTGTCATATCAAAATCTTACATGGCTTTTGATTTTATTCTGACACTGAAGTCAGCAACTTTAATTCTTTTGTTACTCTAATTTCTGAAGCTAGTATTTCTTTCTCCCCCTTTGCTTGTGTTAAAGTAAATCTGAAGGAGATGTCTATGCCTCCAGCTCCCTTATATTTGGTTTTGGAGGCTTCCAGGGCTCTTAGAAGCACTGGACATAGAAACAGGAGGAATTTGATGTGCCCAGTACTCAGCTCTTGAGAACAGCAATGGATAACATTGCTCATATGCTCTTCTGAGCAAAGCAGGTGGAGCTGCCCAGTTCCTCTGCTTTCCTCTTCTCTAGCAGGCTATATTATAGTAGCTGATCTTTACCATCAGACAGGCAACTTCAGTACAAATTGCATGGTTTTATGTAGCTCTTTCATATCTGGCTTGGCATGGAAAAACAGCCCTACAGCTACTGCCTGTGTATTGTTTGCAGGAAGGATGTTTATCACCCTCCATCAATAGTACAGATGGCAAGACAATGCTCAGCAGCCACTCTGTTTGCAAAGCAGCTGTCCAGAGATGCAAACTGCTCAGAAGATTTCTGCCTATTCTGGATCTTCACAAATGCAGGAATGGTATCTCAGTTATGGTATTTCTGATGTGCTCAGAAGAGCATTCAAAAGTTCAGATTGCCTGGGGTGTTTGCCTACCTCATAATCCTATGTGCCCTGAAGATTTTCCTGTCAGGTCTGATGGTATCATATTTTTATTACTGGTCCTAATTAACAAAGGTGAAAATGAAAAGGGTTTTGCTTTACTAAACAGAAGACAACAAAGATTGCTCCTGACTTGTGAGTGCGTCTTCTCTTAAAAGAGTAAAACATAGAACTGTTCAGTACATCAGATAAAATTATCAGCCATCTGTGAACTGAGCATCAAAGACACAATTAAAATACCAACATGAATTCTCTTCAAATAATTTATAACAATGCTTTGTGCACACTTTCTGTTATTCCCTGAGCTCCAGACCTCTCTGTAGTGATATTTTAATTTACATGAAGAATATTGAAGAAAATCCAATGATAATGGGAAGAAGGAAAAAAATAAGGAAGACATAGGTTTATGACAAGATATGGGAATATTGGTATTTGATTTAGTGTATTAGAGAGCTGGAAGCTCAGCCTCAAGTTTGTAGATCATGAAAAATAGTGATGAGAGCAACAAGGACACGGCCATAGACAAGTGTCTGAGAATCTTCCTGTTACCAAGAGTTACTGGCAAGGATGTTGATTCTGAGTGAAAACTTTCTATCTCTATTCATCTTGAAAACAAAAAAGTGAGAATGTAAAACTATTTCATAAAAAAAGGAAAAAAAAGAAAAGCCGAAGAAGTAGTTGCTGGAACAACTCCTGTTTACTCTGAGACTTAAATCAGAAGCAGGAAAGAGGGGAAATGAGTAAATGCATAAAGATGCTGCTTTCAGCCATGTTGTTGGGTAACTGTGGGTTTATCAAATATTGACAAACATGAAATGATTGTAATCAGTCACTGTCAGAAAGGAACAGGTACCCTCCTCTCTTTTACAAATGATCCAATTAAAGGAAACATGTTGGCTATAAAAGTCAAAATCAACAATGCACTGTACGCTGACAGCCCATCCAACATATAAAATCAATAGTGCATTCTTCTTCTAGCCAGCACAAAGCAACAGTAGCAACTTTCCCACCTCTTTAGTCAAATATGACACCGTATCAATCGATCAAAACTTAGTATTTATTGAACACTGGTTTCTGAAGAATGCAAAATGTATTGTTCTTTCCTTATTTTATTTTAATAAAGTTCAACTTAAAGGCATACCACTTGAAAGGGCTCAACTGCTTTACTGTGGCTAGATATAGCCATAACTAGCAGGATAGATAAATCTAAATTTATATTAATATATGCTTCTTGGGAAGCAGACTGCATATATGTTCTTTGGCTGAATGCTGTCACTATAATGTTGTTGACTGATGTAGAAATGTGTTCTTGAGATAAGATTCAGTTTATGGGACCAAAACTCTTTCTGATGCAAGATTGTCAGATTATTTCCTTTCCCCTTATTTTTGCTTGCAGTAAAATTTAGCTATTATTTGCAATGATGTTTTTGCAGAAGAAAATTTTCTCATCCTCCATGTATTTCATCAATGTAGGAGGACATGATTATTTTGCTGAAACTGAACCTGTGTTTGTCATTTTCTATTGTCCTTGATCTCGGAGAAGAGCATTAAAGGCTATATGTCATATGATTAAAGAGCTAAGCTTATGTTTAAGTTGGGTCTTGATAAGAAATACCTTAAATATGCATTAATTGCTTTTGATGACCTCACGTAATTACCCTCAGTTATAAATCTACTAATGTTACCTAAACGATTTCTCAGTCTCACTGTTTACACTTGCTGGTGGCTGTGGTGTCTCTGTGTATTTTTGTAGATACTTCTCCCATGGTTTTCATTGGGGATTAGGAATTCCCAAAGACATGATTCAGTTAAAATGTTTGACTAATTAAATGAACAAATAAACAAACAAACAAAACTCTCCAAAGCTTTGTTTATGTAGATGTAGTTGTAATTACTTATTTGAACAGTAAGGGTCTGATCTGCAAGCAACAAATACGACTGGTTAACTCTTCAACTAAGTTCAATCAGATCCTAAGACAACAATCAGACTTTTTATTTTCATTGCTCAAATTCAGAGTTCATAAATTATGCAGATCTCTGATATAATGGACATTGGCTAATTTCTCACGTTGGCAGCTTGATTGTCATTTTACTTTTAAATCACTAGCTTTCCCAATTATGAGGCAAACCAGTTCATAAAATATTGAAATCTCAAAGAGACCCGCTTGTACCAGTTGAAGAAATGAATGTCTAATTTTAATGTTCCACATTCCACTTTCCTAAAAACATGGACAGTACTAACAAAGGCAAGTAAATGACTTTTTCATCCTTTGTTCTCAGGAAAGAAAATAAGAATTTGTAACTGTATCTTTATCAGTTTTATGTCTTATAAATAAAAATCACATTTGCACGGTCCACTGTTGAAGACAATGCTCTTATAAATCAAAGCTAGTCTATAGAACTTGTGTAGAATCAAGATGTCACAATGATAGTTTCTTCATCCATTAGATTTAAAAGGAGAAGCTATTATAACCTAGGCATGCTTAAAAAATATATTAGGAATCATGTTTATAGAATGAACAACATAAAGTTTTCTTCACAGGGTATGATATTTAGCAGTGGATTTCTATGATGTGTGTTTTTACAGGTTCAAGGGAAAACTGGACAAGTTTCCAGCAGATAAATCTGTTACAATTTAAAAAATTAAAAATTTTAAAAATATGTGGAAGCCCTATCTGCATCAGGAATTCCCCTTGAAAAAGTTGAAAAAATTTCAGTGAAAAAGTCATAATACAAATATGCAGGTTTCCTGACCTGAGGAGCAGCAGCATTAAAATAATTTTAATTGCCCACTCTAGAAATTTAGTGCCTAGACCTCATCTAGAGCACAGGAGCATTAACTTCATTATTAGCTGTATTGCTTTTCCACATCATTCGCATTTTCTAGGGTCTTATCTGTACATACCTAGATAATCCTTTGATATGATCTCTTCTAGACTTTATGTATAGGAATCTGAGTAACAGCTTAATTGTTGTTTGGCTTGTTTTGCAGATTTTTGCCAAATTATGCTTCCATGTTCAGAAACACAATAAATGCATGATAAATGTCTAATCCTAGAATTTAGATGAAAACCAAAGATAGAATTCAGTCTCCATAGATCCCAGAATTTCAGTCCATAACTCTGTGATGAAAGATGTAGCATATTTTTAAGGTTAATTTAATTCTTTATGCACTGTTATGTTCAATCTCTACATCAGTATAAATAATTCTCTTCCTTTTGTCTTCTTATTTTCAATTAATTTATAAATAGCTGGTTTATGTTCTGCTTTATTTTTTTCTTTTCTCTCACCTAAGATTACAAAAAAAAAATTTTCAGCAATAAGATGTTAAACTCTGAAACAGATTGTCAAATGATATTGTGAGATCTCTACCAGATTTCCAAAGTTAAATAAAGTTGCTGGTGAGTTAATTCTTATTTTAGGACAGAGGGATAAACCTTACATTCCCAGAAATTTTTTAGCTGTTTTATTCTCCAGCAGCATAGTCCCCATCCTAGTAATTGTTGTACTAATCAATTGCAAACTAAAGAAGAGACAAAAACTACGCAGTTCTTTGCCTTATACATCACTCTCTATTACATCCTGATGCTTCTTTCCTCTTTACATTTCTTTTCTTATGCTGACTGAATGTTATCTGCTGTGGGATTAGTAAAGATAAACTCCAAAGCTTATCTTTAGTAGAAATCATATTTATAAAAATAATTTAAGAATCTTCTACTGGGAAGAGAAAAGAATTAAAAAGCAGAGGAAGAAGAAATTTTGAATAATAAGTAAGACAGTAGAAAGTGCAGATCACTGATTTGGAAGGGACCTTCAAGGGTCATCTAGTCCAATCCCCCTGCAATGAGGAGAAAATCCTGCACTAGATGAGGTTGCCCAGAGCCTCATGAAGCCTGGTCTTGAATGTCTTCAGTGATGGGATCCTCACCATCTCTCTGGGCAACCTGTTCCAGTGCCTCAGCACCCTCATTGCAAAGAACTTCTTAGTTTAACCTCTAAATTTGACTTGATATAACAAAGGGATTCTTTGCTTGGATAAATACATGCATTCACAGTTAATTGCAGATAATGAAGAAGCAAGCTTTTTTCTTGAGGGAGACATTTTTCCTCAAGAATGTGACTGATGTGTGATGGTTAAGAGATGTCTGCATGCATTTTGCATGGTTTAGACTACAGGAAAATCTACATTTACCTTAGGGTTCTGGAAAAACAGAAAAAGGTATTTTTAATCTAATCTTGGATACACTTGCAGAGAAGATTCTTCATTTGCCTTTGTTTATTGTTTCTACATTGCCTACCTTAAGCTTAAAAGTTTCCTCATTTATTACTCTCTGGTTATTTAGCTGGTTAAATAAAAATTTTTCTCTTTGTTACCTGTCCCCCAAAAAGCATCCTTTTTATTTTAATTATCATTATTATCACAGCAGAACTCATATCAGAGTTGCACTGTTGTGGGAAAATAGACAAATCTATACATGCATGCATAAATACTTCTTTCTGTCATTCTTTGTAATAGAACCATGGAACTGTGGAATGGTTTGGGTTGGAAGGAACCTTTAAAAGTCATCTAGTTCCAACCCTCTTGTCACAGTCAGGAATACCTTCAACTGAATCAAGTTGCCCAAAAGCCCATCAAGATGCTCTTAGATGAAGTGTTCAAGAATTCATTCTTTGAGCTTTTCTTCTTGCTGTTTGTCCAGAACATTGCTCATTGAAGTCAGTGAAAGTATATTATAAATGTCTAATCTAGGCATTACAACTGCTGTTTAAACTGACTATCAAGAAGCCCAAAGTCCAACTATCCCTAAAAGCAGGCACAGTTACTTTAGAGCCTTGCTACTGTTTCTGCTTGAAAATGCCATTTCAGCCACTACTAACTGCTTAAACACAATCCACTCTTATTTAGACTTAATTTAAGCACTGAAATAATATCTCTGCAAGCAATAGGTCATACTTGAGGAAAAAAAGAAAATAAAATCTTACAGTAAAAAAGTCCATGTAGCAGCTATGTGTTAAATCCTAAACTTTTGTCAGTCCATCAGTCTACCACACATGTACTTGCCTTTCTCATGCAGAAATCAACACAGCAACTTATTCCACAAAGACACATGCTGAACAGTTATGAAGATCTCAGAAATCCAACAGATACAGCATGTGATGTGCTGTGGCACTGCATCTTAAACTAGCTAATAAATCCTTAAGACCTGATGCTTTTGGGTTGGAAAAGCAAAGAGGGCAAGTACACTGGACTACAGGGGCTTATATTATCACCACAGCAGTGCCATCTCACTGACAGGGTAAGAGAAAATATATCAAATACACATTTATCCTTCCTTTTTATTGACAGATAATTAGACTGGAAAAATAAACAGATTATTAAATTCAGGTCAATAACATTTACTGCAAGGAATAGTAAAGAAGTCGGAAAAAGCAAGAAAAAACTACCTAACTCCTAAAAGATTAATCCTGATGGCAGACAGAGGCCATTTTCTTATGTACTAGCAAACAGACCAATAAAATGCAGGCAGGCATTACTTTTAGCAGCCCAGATATATATCCTCATGCATCTTGAACATGTCTAGTTTATTTCATACCAGTCCTTAAATTTGCTATAGAAGTTTTAAAATATAATTTATGTTTTTAAATGCATTTATTAAAAATAAATCAGTAGTAATCTTCTCAGATTACTTTTCCATATACACCATTCTCTGAGGAGAGGGAAGGAGTAGTAGGAAGTGTGCTGAAGTAATCTTGGCGTGAATAAAATGCTTTAAGTACAAAACCATTGCTTTTAACTAAGTAAAAATATTTTTTAATGCTAAGTGTAGCATGTTATCTGGTGGCCTATGTAGTATTGTTAATACATTTACGTATTTACTGATGAGGGAAAAGTTGAAGGCATAGATACAAATATATTCATACACACAAATCAATTTGAGAAAATAAAACACAGAGAAACAAAAAAACCTAAAAATCTTAAGCCTACCACACAAACACAGCATGTACACAGTACAACATGACAGGAAAATATATTCCACAGTAGGGAAACTGGACCAGTGCAGGCCATTTATTTTTCATTTTCCCATTAATTTTAATCATGGAATTCAAATGTATTATACTTGCTTTAAAATTTTATGTCATGAATGCATGCCGAGAGCTTTGCAAAAGCACATTTCAAACAATTCAATTTCCAATATCTGTGCCTAACGAGCTACAGTGGAACTGGGACTATATCCTACCCAGGTTTAAATTATTAATACATTTTTCATAATTCTCCATTACCCTTCTTGGAAAACAGCACATTTCAAGTATTCTCAAGTGATGACAGGGTTTTTTTGCCTTCCGGATCCTGCTCTTACTTCCAAGTCTTATTTTTCCCCATTTCAGTAGTCTCTTCTTTCTGCCAGCATTGGACATTAGTTAAATATTTGTGGTATTGAAAATGGAATATCACTCTGAAATCCAGATATATCTTGTTCTTCGCCTTCTCACTTGTATACATATTCACAAACCAGAGTAGTGAAATGACACAAATATACATTTACCTATCCACACATGCCCATCTTATGAGTGACCCAAGGCATGCAACTGATACATGGGGTTGCACCTACATGCTTGATTCATGCAATTTAGATGTACACACTGGAAAGCCTCAACCATTGCAAAGGTATGCCTGTATGCTCCTGAGCACCAAGGTCTGTTACATTTGCTTTAATAATATAAACAGAAAATGAATATTCATACATTCCCTTAATCACACAGACAAAGCAACTCATTTGCATAGCCTTCATAATTCAATTTTTTTTTTTTGTCAGGAGTTGTGAATGTTTCATGTTTGCTTTAATCAGAATGTTGACATTTACACTGAAGCCAATTTCGTTTCTTCTATTCCATGTTTTGTTTAACCGCCACAAGTGACAGCAAACTGGAGGGAACAGACTTTTTTAAATTGGCTCTTTGCCTGGAATGCATCATTTCTCTTGTAGATGTTTTCCCCCTGCCCATGCCTTCCCTGCTAGGGATTGCAAAAAGAAACATGAAAACATGCTCTGTGAACACAGGAGTGAGGTGTTAGTGCTTTTAGATAAAGATTTGTGTCGTATTTTAAAGTTAGATTGCTGTACAGTTTCAAGCTATTAGCAGGAACCTATTACACCATTGCTTTGGGTCCTCGGAGAGTTGTGCTTAGTGTTTTTCAGTAATTCAAGGCAAATAGAAAACCTACATGTGAAAATATTTAATGGTAAAGGCACCAAGTGCTCAGGGCTGCTGGAGAAAGGAGGCATGGTTTCTGTTAATACTTTCATTGGCTTATCCAATGCAACAGCTTTTTTTTACTTTCCCAAGAAAGGCTTCAGTCCTTTGTGGATGTAGAAGAATATGTGATGCTCAGCAAATTTTCTCTGACTGCTGCTGTGGAGTGTGTGGATGTAGTTATCTATAGGACTTGTAGCATTTTGGTCTGCTGCTAATATCTATCATCATTCAGACATTTCAAGGCTCATTATAAGGAAGAAAATAAAAATTTGTCTATATCAGGAACATGAAAGAAAGACAAATTGATTTGTCTTTGACCTGCTTCTCCATTACCCAACCCAATACTTTCAAGTCCAGAAGCAGGTTTCCTGTTTCTACCGCTATGGCAGCTTAGAGATTGCAACACCAGGTCCTTTTCGTACCACATGACAACAGTCTTGGTATAAAAGAAAGAATTCCTGGAAGATAAACAGAATTTGCCCTAAGTACTTTCAAGGAGCTTTTTTATTACACTTTTTTAGAGAGCCTTTAAAAAAAAAAGAAAATTCCCCTTCAGACTGAGAATGGAGGAACTAGCTACCTTCAAGAACTTGAATTTGTGTTGAAGACTTTGTGTGGACTTTGTGGACAGCTTGTACTGTATATCTCACACAAGCAGCTCAATATGGAGTACTTCACATCACTGCTATATCAGTGGTAAAAACAATGCATTTTTTTGAAGACACAGAACTCAAATAAGCAAAATTCCTGTTTCAAAGTAGGATAAGATTCTGCCTCAAGACATATCATAATTCTCAGTCCTGAGCCATTGTTTCTGTCCACCACATATTGTAATGGAATCCCAATATACCAGGGACAAAGCAAGTATGCAGCACATAGAGAAGGAGTAAGATGTAAGGTGAAATATTCTCCATAATGTGACTAAACAATTGATGGAAGAGTTCTCAGTGCTCTGAACATCACTTCCCATTTACTGTGAATATAAAAGGTGTTGAGAATACATAGCCCTCTGTATCACATTTGTCTGACTGTCAGATCTATCTTTTTCCCTTTACTAAAGCATGTATTCATGTATTTAGATTAAAAATATACACAATTTAAAAAAAAAAAGGTTTATTGATTTTTTCTGTAGCAACCTTTACATATAAAAAGATAATGTTCCCAACAGATTATGACATATCTAGTAGGGGGGAAAAAAATAAAACAAAAGAAAAAAACAGACTGGGGAAAAACAAGCTGTGAGTTAATCAAAGGAAACACTTGAAAATGTCAAAAAAACAACAGCTAATGAAAAAAAAAAAATCAAATGTAACAATAGCCAGGAAACAAGGGACTAAAGTCATCTCTTACTTTAGGTGTGAGTCAGGAGAACACACAGCAATTATTCAATATCTACTTGTTATATTTGTTTGCATTTTTAATATATCCATCTGTGAGCTATCACAATAAACCCAACATTCTTTTCTGAGCCAGGATTTTGCACGTGCTTAAGCAGGGCTCTGAGCATTTAGAGAGCCGAGAAGCTGAACCAGAGAGAACTAAATACTTGATCACTCTGTCTGTCTGTCAACTCAGCCTATATTTCAGCTTAATGGTCAGGCTTGTAGGCTGACTATTATTCTGTTATAAAAAAGACCAGTGTTTTAGCTTAAATTAGATAGTAACTAGGGCTCCGGAATAGTGAAAGAGGGGCAAACATGACCTAGAATGATGTGTACATAACTCTCTTCTGCCAGAACCTGATATACAGGGTCAAACTATGAGTGAGGAGGAATTATACTGTACGACCAATGTAATTAACCAGCCTCAAGCATTGATAATAAATAATTCATAAGGTGTTTAAGACAAATAACTTCGATGGTTTCAGAGATGCTTTTTTCTTAGAAAGAAAACAATAAGTTAAAATATTTATAATCTGATCACACACTTTTCACAAAGGTGAAGAAAAAATAAAATTAGAACAAATGCTTCCAGATAAAAAGAATCACAGAATCATAGATTGTTTAAGGTAGGAAGAGACCTCTGGAAGTCAGCTTATCCAATCTCCTTGCTCTCCTGCAGCAAGCTGCCCAGGACCCTGACAGCTCTCTAGGAACCCTGTGCCCATACTCTCACAATAATGAATTATTTCCTGATTTTCAGAGGATACATATTGCATTTCAGTGTGTTCCTACTGCCTATCGTTGTGCCCCTGGATGTCACTGGCTCTGTCCTGTTTACAGTTGCCTCTCAAGTATTTACATACATGAATAAGATTCCCCATTAAGCCCTCTCTTCACTAGGCTAAACAGTCTCAGCTTTCTCAGCATTTTCTCATCATTCTCTTGGTCATCATTATGGACCTCTGTTGGAATCCATCCTATATGTCCATGTCTCTTTTGTATTATGAAGCTCGGAAGTGGACCTCTGGGTGCCAGTGTAGCAGTTCTGAGCAAAGAGGGAGGACCTCTTCCCAGAGTCCTGCAGGAAATACTTAGTCTGATGCAGCCCAGGATATCTTTAGCCTTCTTAACAGCAAGAGGAACTTCACTGCGTTATTTTCAACTTGGTGTCCAACAGGAGCCCTGGGTTCTTTTTCTGTCAAGTTGCTTTCCATCTAGGTTGCATCTAGCATATATTTGTGCATGAGATTGTTCCTTCCCACTTCTCCCTGTTGAACTTTATGTGGCTCCATTCAGCCAATTTCTCTGGCTTGTTGCATTCCCCCTGAATGCCAGCACAACTCTCTGACATTGGCCTCTTCTCTTATCCCATGCCATCAGCAACTTGCTGAGGGTGCACTCTGCAACACCATCCAGCCAGCTAGATGATCACAGAATTCTGAATTTTTCTTTAACAAGAGTGGAAGAAACCTGAATATTGGTTCCTATAGCTGAATTCTTACACTGAAGCCCAGTCAACATAGAAAAGATATTTTTTTGTCTTTTCTCTCTATGTGAATGCCATAAATACTGGGCTGCAGATTGTGTCCTGGAGAACTCTGACACAGTGGGTAATTTCATATGCAATACAAAATTGAACAGATTGACCAAGAGGTTGGATCCAGAGTTAGAATATTTGCAGGGTTATAATGACAAATCAAAAAATGTGTATTTGTTGGTTTAGTAGGTAAACATAGAAGAAAGCATGCACAATTGCTCTCCATTATGGGCCAGATTATTGGGAAACGAAAAAATGTTCCTAATATATTATAAATAGGTGCAAGACATTTATTTATCAGTCTTCATTCACAAATACATAGTTTGACAAATGCATGGAAAGAGAACTTCAAGTTCACTCAGGAAAAAAGTGAAGCTGTATAGTTCTGCACTGCAAGTAGAAGTTGGAGTTAGCAGGCTGCTACAGCAGGAGGGACTTCTGTACTGAAATAAAGTAGTATTAATTTTTTTAGAAGAATATCCTGAATTCAGGAAAGGAATTGTGGTAATAGAAGTTTGGAACTATGTCCAGTATGCCCTTGGTGAGAAGGGACTCATCCTCTCTTCTCAGTGGGTACACTGTCCTATCAGTCAGCACAGAGTGCATTGGATTTACTAGCTGACTCATTGAGTATCAACAACACTTGAGTCCTGTCAGCTGTACAAGAGAAGCCAGATATCCAGCTCCCTCTACGGACTTGGTTTGAAATAAATACATTCCAATTCAAGAGCTCTTTTCAGAAGAGCAACTGCTCCTTTCATGTGGAAAGTTATAAATCTCATCAAGAGAGCTGTGTGCCAAGCTAAAAAAGAAATCTGGTCTCAAAGACTCATAGCTTTGTCCCTGTCTTTTGTTTCAAGGATTCAGCTTGTTAATATGATTAATTGGTGGAAAGTTGCCCATTAACTAAGTAGATAAATAACTAAGAAATGTCTCTTTCCCTTTAGATATTTAGGATTGCTCAACTCATAAATAGTAATGCTGTTTATTAGAAAATGGAGAAGATAAGAAATACTTATTTTTCTCATTTTTATTATTAACTCAACAATAGTATCCATCTAAAGTTCTAGGAGTTTACCCCAACTTCTTGCCTAAGCATGTACTGACATTCCCATTGGATACAGAATATACTCACTCGCAGAGAGACAAAAACACATCTAGTTCATTAGATGCCCAGAATTCCAGAAATAAAAAAAATATTTTGCCTCTAAAGTTGACTAAACTAAAGTTTAAAATATAAGCTGAAAAATGCATCTATTATCAATTCTCCCTACTTTTTCAGTGTATGTTTAAGGAGGAAGATTAGAAAATAAACAGACAAAGGAGATATGACTGTGGAATTTCTCACACAGTGCATAGACATGCTGATAGAAGGTTTCCAAAAGCAGTGCAGCAGCTGTTTTCAGTAAACGAGAAAGCTTTACTCTCATAGGCACACACAACTGACTACACAGTTTAGTGGTTTAGTAACATGACATCCCCTCCATTGCCATAACTGGAACATGTATATTATTTTTCTGTCATTACTATACCATAAAACATACAAGCTTGCTCCCATTTCACCAAAACTTGGCAAAAATATTGTACCTAGAAACTGGACTACACTGAGAACACGCATAATGCAATACAACAGTTCAGTTAAAGGAAGTGATCTGTGAAGTATTCTGAGGTTTGATCTGTGCTCATCTTCAGAGGTGAGAAATTGTCTTTATCCATGAGTTTTCAAAAGCATTTCAAAAGTACCATCACCAAGATATTTCATCTTAATTCTCTGATTTTCATGCTGGCATCAAAGCAACTCACTCCCTCTATCTTTGTCAGCCTATCTTTTTGGGTTTTCTCATTCTTCTAGAACTTTCCAGTCTTATGTAACAGTAGCAGGATGTAAAGAGACTCAAGTCTATTATCTCTTATTCTGAACACATCTTGATCCAATTATGTTAGATTTCTGCAGTGTACTCTACCTAGAAATGTGAATTGCAGACAGAGTTAGAGAAGTCTGTCCATGAAAACTAGGAGAAAATGTTAATAAATAACTTTTTATTATCATAAGTTCTGTGTGTGGGCATGATTCTTCAACTTTGACTTTGTTTTAGATAAAAATAAAATTAAAAAGAATCAGCTCTTTCTTTAGAGCAGAGACTTATTATGTACCATCTATAGTGCTTATACAAGTAAATTTGAAAGGGAGCGAAGGAGAATTTAACAATGCAGAGCAGCTGAACAAATATGGAACAATTCCTTGAATGAATGATTGGATGATACCTTAGCAGGGAGTTTGCAAAAGTACAAGATTATCCTCTGATAATTCCTCAGTTCTGACTGTGCCTGCCTGATAATCCCCGAAGCTCCTAATCTGCAGGATCTGAATCCATAAAGAATGACAAAAAACCCCTTTACAATCAATTATAGTCACTGCCAGAGGACCATTAGTGAGCAGATGAAGTAAGTATGACCTTTTAACCTCCAAAATCATGTCCACAGCCTCAATACTATTGGAATTTAAAATAAAACTACATCCGCTTTTAATCTAAAATGCATTACTTTTAAAATTCAGAAGAAAGTTTTCTTTATTTTTTTTCTATTTTCTTCATGAGCTTTAATTTGTACATTTTTATCAGGAAATCATATGAACTCAAAGCCTTGAACCAGAAGCTGTTCATTAAATTGAAGGAAGAATGAATGAATTCTAGCAAGATGGTAGACGGTAGGGAGTGAGAGGGAGCCTTTGCCCCATGCTTTTAAATCCCATCTAAAGTAATTTGCCTTTGGTACTTCTCCCAAACTCAAATTTTATCTTGTAAGCCATTCCTTAAACTGGCTGTTTTTGTTTATTGTTTCTTTCTTCTCCAGTATATGTTTTTTTAATCTTGGTTTTACTCTCACCAGAGAATTGCCTTGTCTAGAAGCGGCTTTTTAGATTATCTAGTCAGTCACAAATGCAGGTCCTGCAAGAACCATTCCTAAACCCTATGTCTAAGCTCTATGACTATCCATGTCTTAAATGCCTCCAGGAATACCTTCAACCACTTCCCTGGGAGCCTGTTCCAGTTCTTGATAACCGCTGCAGAATTTTTTCCCAATATCCAGTCTAACCCTTCCCTGGCACAACTTGAGGCCATTTCCCCTTGTTCTGTCACCTGTTATTTGGAAAAGCAGACCAATCCCACACTCTCCAACCTCATCTTAGGTACTTCTAAAGAGCCAACAGGTCTCCCCTCAGCCTTCTTTTCTCCATGCTACACAATCCCAGTTCCCTCAGATTCTTCTCATAAGACTAATTTTCCAGACCCCTCACTACCTTTGTTGCCCTTCTTTGGACTCAGGCTCAGACCTGAATCTCTTTTTTGTGGTGAGGAGCCCAAGAAATTATCTACATTTCACCACATTAACGTCAAGTTAAGGCCATATTAAGCATCTCCCTGAAACTCTGTCTATGTGGACTATGGATAAATAAAAATAATTGGTATGTGCAAGGACATTTTATTGTTTCACAAGTGGCAGGAAAAGTCATTATAAATGGCAAAACTTTTAGTAAAAGGCACTGATGCGTATACTGTGGGAAACTACTTGATTAGATCATGTCTAGTAGAATCTCATGTAAATCATAGATAAACAGACAAGAGTGAGATATTTACTAAAAGTGTGATGATCACACTGTTCTACAACCCTTTCTAGATTTCATTGACTATGTGTTTTGGTAACTTACACATAAATGGATGTGGACTCAGGTTATAAATCTGACTTATCTAGTTGATGTGAATTAGTATTTCATTCACAGCAGGAAATATTTCCCATTTTGGTTCAGTTAAAGGAAAAATTGTAGAAAGGATCTCTCCTGTAGGAGGCTTCAGAAAACAAATCTAGAATCAATAGAGTGTAATTTTTCCTACACTTACTGTTTTCTGGCACATTTTTTCATTTACATAGGAAAAGTCTTGCAAAGCCTGTAGTGACAACAATGCATGATGGACTCTTAGTTTGGGACTGGGTAGTCAGAATGAAAGATTCAATCTCAAGAATTTAGGTAAGGTTACACTCTATGTCTACCTCAAAATAAAAGCTACATAACTGTGTGGTAAATTCAGCTTGACGGTTTACTGTTTTGTCATCTATCTTTGATATGCATTCATCAACAAATGAGTGAATATCAATTTAAAAAACATGTAGTTGAATAGAAATACCAGTTAGTCATGCAGAACTGGATAATAATAAAAGCCACTTCTAAGATACCAGAATTATTGGGAGATAGGCATTTACATGATGGCAATAATTGAATTGAACAAGAGACTTATAGCAAGGGAAGAAAAATCCTCATTTTTGAGGTCTTAAGTGAGTATCTCAAGAACCTTCACTCCAGAGTATACAGCAGTTTCCATGCATAGGGAGTAATATCTACATCAGAAATCCTTCTCTTGATTATCTCTTTTTTCACCCCACTTATGTTTATTGTGGGGTCTGAAAACCTCATAAACTAACATTGTGTGTTACCCCAGTTTGATTGCATCAATACTACATTCACTTAATTTATTACAAAGTATCCTGGTTTGCTACAGCTTGATAGAGATATGCACTGGAAAGAGGATGGATGTTTTGTCCAACACACATCACTGCCTTGATTTGTATTCTGGCAGAGAACAAACATGAAACTGGAGCTGGAGGAAAAATGATAAAGATAGAACAAAAGCTAACCCCTGGCCACCTCCCTGACAAGATGAGATAATCATGTTGTCCACAAGAAAAGTCCTTGAAATGAGCAGTAAGTTAAGTGCATTTCCTCCTTGAATTCACCTTGGCATGCTGAAATACTTAACTTTAAGAAGAACAAGACATCAAAGGATGCTCATTAGAAAATATGACTCTTGATGGATAATTTAAGTGACAAAGTAAAGTCAAGCATTTGAAGCAGAGAGCTCTTGTCAGCATAATGTTTTTCACAGCTTCAGTAAAGCTGGAGATTATATTTTATGGCAGATGTGGAAACTTATTTGCCAATAGTTGGAAATTCAGATGACCAAACTCATTGTGGAATTGCTGCTATTTATAAATATGCCTTGTCCTTCAGTCCAACATTTACAAGTTTACTATACAGAAAGACATACAGTAGGCAAAAGATAAAAAGCTGACAGCTGTATGTGAACTGGCTCAAAAAGGGAAGAGTTGTTCTTTCTGGTTTGGTGATGTTCATACCGCTTGATAATCTGTTTAATTCAATAGGAATAGAAGAGTTCCTTCTTTTAGTAAAAAAAGTTGTAATAAAACAAAAGCTTATGGGAATGATATTATTGATCATCATATCTTTTATGGTAAATGTTTTAGTTCTATCTGTAGATCTTGAAAAGAAAATAGATTTTATATGAGATTTTCAAGTTTGCTTGTCATGTTGCTTTGAGAACAGATATGAGAACTTTCAGATATTTTAATTTCTTGCTGTGATTCCAGAGGGGGTCTATAATATTATTTAGTAAACTGAAAAACAGGCTGACAAAGCTTCAGTGATTAAACTAATTTCATAAATCTATGTTGAAACATGTTTCCTTTCTGCACTATTTAATTCCATTGAACGTTGGTTTAGGTCATTGACTCCTTGCAGTACTGGGAACTGAAAGTTTCTAAGTGGGAAGCAAATTGACCTACTGACAGAAACTGAAATTCATGCAGCACTTTTTGTCTGTCTTCATTTAAGAAGCATCCAGGTAACACACTCAAAAAGTAAGTGATGCTCCCAAGCACTGCTCTTTATAAATTATCTCATAATTGATTTCACTAAATTAAATCATAATCCACTGACTGAAAGGAAGCTACCCAGTGATGGCAAAAACTAGACCAGACTTCAGATTCAGCATAGTCTTGTAATTGGAAGTATGCTCACACTCTCCTGTTCTGTACCACCAGTTTCACCTGGTTCTTCATATTTAGAGAACTCTCAAATAACAAGTGCCTTATGCCAAGTTCTGCACTCAAGAAACAAATGCAGAAATTTGAATAGAACAAGTACAGAAAATTAAACTGACCTTTCTACTTTTGATGAATTTGAATGAAAAACCAACATTCACAATGAAGTTCATAGCTGATGTTCATATTATTAAGTGAAAGAAAAATGGATTTTTCTGAAAGTATTCAGTGACTTTCAAAATTGTGATAATAACATCATTAAATTAGTTTGCATTGCAGATTAATTGAGCTCAGAAAATTGCCATCCATCATTTCAAACATACTTTAATATGTTGAACTACCAAGCTTAAAGTTGCTTTTGAAAATAACATACAAATCTGGAAAATCTAAAGTGGCTGACTAGATATAGAAGAGAAGTGAATATACCCAAAAAAGCCCCGCATAACAAAAACCAAAAAATCCAAAACAAACAGAGACAAAATATACGGGGAGCAAAATTTTAAAAATGCTTGCAATTAAATTAATATTATAAACAATGAATCAAAGAAAGATAGTTACAGGGGAAGAAAAACAACAATAAAAGAACCTGCTGAAATCAACCAAATCCACTTTTCATGTGATGATATTTAAATTCCTGTGTTTAAAAGACTGCTAATACTTACATATAAAAACCTAAGTTCAACATGTCATCCAATTGGAAGGAAGCTGCTGCCAAAAAGCCCGTCTGCATCTGAGCATAAATGTCTGAAATGCTGTGCTGAAAATTCTCTCATGAGTTCTTATTGCTTTGAAATAAAAAGCAGTAAATTCCAGGATTAAAAAAAAAAAGGGATTTGAACACTACTGACAATAAATTTACAAACTGAAATAAAGGATTTCTCTATCTCTCTAAATATCCAACAATAAACTCATAAAAACCTAGTTTCTTAAACAAAAGGAAAGTACTTTCATTTATCATACTATGTAAAAGTAATTGTTTCAAAAGCTACAGTCTTTGCTCCTGATAAGGTTATACAATTGCCTTCCAACTCAAGTTTTACCTGAGGCCCAGACTAATGCTTATTATACGTACAATAGTGCCAAGGAATGAGTGAATTGACTCAGTGAATGCTTGAATAAACTATCTCAAGCCTTTAGACAAAGTTTCAGATTTATCGAGTCACTGCTCTTTCTCCTTACTGAAACATTAACACTTACAAGTTCCAGGAAGCAAAAAATGTTTCAAGATGTTGTCTCAGCTTGAAAGCTTGATCATTCTATCACAATTTTTCCATGTAAGCACCTTTGCAAGAAGAAAGGTCTAGAGGCTCTATATTCTAGCAGAAAAGACTAGAAGATAAACCAGATTTGAAAGGCAAAGCCAGAATTCAAATAAAAAATAAATATACATTTTTCATGGAAAGGAAAAGTGCCTACAGAAGTGGCTTATTCACCATTTTTTCGGATGTCTGATCAATACTGGATGGCTTTTTAGGAACATGCTTTAATGAAACACTAGTTATCAGGTTCAACTGTACAGCCAAGGGTACAGTTATCTGGCTGATGCTACACAGAAAGTTAACTCAGAGTGCTCTAATCATATTATTATCACATATTGTGAATGAATCCAGCTAGATGAAATAGGTATACTATTCAAACAAAGCTGAACTGGTCAGGAATGTGACAACTGCAGCCATTGCCCGTGGTGACCAAGAAATAGCACTAAAGGGAGCAAGGTTAACAGCAATATAAACATCCTGTATTTCATGGGACTGAGTTTTGGCTTGTTTGGGGAATAGGTAAGTATAAACTCTATGAGTCTCTTAACTGACGTTAAGAAAGTTAATGTTAGGAGTAAAACCTTCATTTTCCATTAATGAGAGAAGCCTTCTGTAATGCAGAGATACTCCATTAGCACTACCAGATGCTATAGTGTGTATATTTCAATGGCGTGAACTGTGGTTTTGAGAATGGATATCAAGATCATCAGACACCTGTATCTTGTCCTACTGAGAGGAACAGTTTGGTATGGAAAACAGTGGGAAGGGACAGGCTGAGAAATACTGTCCCAGGATTAAGTATTAAAACTTCATAGAGAGCTCCAAGGGCAACCTCCTCAAAGCATCAAAATGATCCATCTTGTTTCCTATGAAACAAGTAGGAATGACCAGAAGCCAGTTTGGCTCATTGTGGAACTGAGTATAATACATAACCATTGCCTAGGAATCTATGAATTGAATTAAGAAGTCCATATCTCAGATGGAGATGAAAGTGATGAGGACCTGTTTCAAGATCAACACTATCAGCAAGAGAAAAGAACACTGTCAGCAAAAGGAAGACAGAGGGAAAGCTGCTGCTTTTTTGCCTCAGTTGTTACTGGCACAGACAATTCCCAGGTTTCCATGACTGTTAGTAAAGTTTAGGAGAGAGAAGCACAGCACATGGTAAAATAGAACTTAAATAGGAAAAAAAATTAAACAAATGAGCTGTATAAAAGTCCACGAGTTTTGACTGAACACATTCAAAGAGGCTTAGGCAACCTGGTTGATGCCATTGTAAAGCAGCTCTCTAGTGTCTTCAAATGATTATGGCTATGACTGGAACAAGAGAAATGTCATATCTTTGAAAAAGATAAAAAAGATGATTTAGTAAACCCCAGTTTTACATCCAGCACAGGGAAAATTATGGAGCAAAACCCTCACAGAAGGTACTGCCAGACATTTGAAGGATAAGAAGGAGACTGGGAACAACTAGCACATATCTATGGTGGACAAATCATGCTTGACCAAATTGATTGCTTTTTTATGATTAAATGACTGGTTCTCTGGTCAAGAGGAGAGCAGTGAATGCTATTTATATTATAGGAAAGCTTTTGAAATAGTTTCCCATATAGTATCCCTCTGTCTGAATTACAGAAAGATGAGTTGGATATCCTGATTACTGAGTGTATGAAAAACTGGTAGAACCATGTGAGCCAAAGACTGGTAGGCAGTAGTCTGAAGTTTGATAGGCAGACAATCAGTGATTAACTTCCCTAGGCACTGGCACCTTTAGCACCTAAGCACTGGCTCTTAGTTTAGCACCTTTGACATCAATCTGAGCTGTGGAACAAATTGTGCCTTCATCAGAATAATGTTACTGTATGCACTAGTACAGAATGGGGAATGGCTAGCTAGACAGCAGCTCTGCAAGGAAGGGCCAGGACTCTTGCTAGCAAAAGTGTGCATTGTGTCCTCTTCACAGCAAATGACAGCCACAAAATGAGCTGTATGAGCAGGAGTATAATCTGTAAGTTTTAGGAAATGGCTATTACACTTTGCAAATATGTAATGTGCCATCTTGTGTCTTGTGTCCAATTTTGGAAAGGCAGTAAAAAAACAAGGCTGCAGAATAGAACGACCAAAACAGTTAAAAAGCTGAATTATATTGCATGTATGGAAAGATAAGGGGCCCATTTACAGTCTTCTGCTACAATCATGGTGAAGTTATTAGAACCAGACTCCCTTCAGAGATACAGAGTAAGGATTGCAGGTCATAGTCCCAAACTGGAGCTAGGGAAATTTGTTATGAGGAATAAAGGAAAGGCACAGTAAAAATTGTTAAGCACTGAAATGGAGACGAGAAGGGTCTTACTTTTTGATATCTTTGGAACTTGTCTAAAAATGAAGCTGAGCAGCTCAATCTACCTTTATAGCTCTTTCTGTATTCAGCAGCTGGTTGGATGATCTTCAAAGGTTAATTCAAGTCTTATTTTTCAAGTGAATCTCTGAGTTCTTTTGACCTTAAATTCCATGAATGTTCCCTCTTTCTGAGGGAACAGTGAAGAGTTTAGAGCATATTAGACTGCTTTTACAGGGAAGGAGTTTGCATGTAAATGGCAACATTTTCTATCTCACTTTAATGGGTAACACAGATGTACGTCTTCACTGTATTTAAGAAAATATGTCTTTAGAATAACAACAGAGAAAAGGAAAAGAAAGGGTAACAAAGGAATGGAAGAGAAGGGGGAAAAATAAAGGTGCAGAATGGTGCAAAAATTGTGAAAATTTGCAGAATGTTGCAGAAAAGAGAAGTGTAGCAAGGAATGGAAAAGTGTTGAAAAGAGAAGAAAAATAAAAGGAAAATTAAAAAGGAAAAAAAAAGGAAAAAAAAGATGAAAAGAGGAGAAGAAAAAATGAAATTGAAAATAAAAGGATACAGAAAAAGGGTAAAAGGAAATTAAGCCTGAGTTTGGGTTTTTTTGGTTTTTTTTTTTTCACTAAATTAGTGACTACATTTCAGATAAGCATAGGAAAGGGATGCTTCCAGCAATGTTTCACATTTCTATCCCAAGAAAATTCATCTTCTGTGTCTTCCTGAAATAGCATATGCATAAGTTTGAGTGACCTCCACTCAAAGGGCAGTTTTGAGTTACCCTCTACATGATTCCCTCATTTTTTGTGGAATTGTCATCACTTGAGACTGAAAAGTCCCTGAGTGTATTAGAAGGTGTGTAGTCAGTAGGTTGAGAGATCTTCCTCCCCTTCTGCTCTGCCCTGATAAGACCACATCTGGAATACTGCGTCCAGTTCTGGGGTCCTCGGTCCTCAGTTCAAGAAAGACAGGGAACTGCTTGAGAGGGTCCATCACAGCGCCACAAAGCTGATTAAGGCATTGGAGCATCTCTCTTATGAGGAAAGGCTGAGGGAGCTGGGTCTCTTGAGCGTGGAGGAGACTGAGGAGTGGCTTCATTAATGTTTATAAATATGGAAATGGTAAATGTCAGGAGAATGGAGCCAGGCTCTTCTCAGTGACATGCAATGGTAGGACAAGGAGCAATGGGTGTAAACTGGAACATAGAAGGTTCCACAGAAATATAAGAAAAAACTTTTTCACATTGAGGGTGACAGAACACTGGCACAGGCTGCCCAGGGAGGCTGCTTGGTTCCCTTCTTTAGAGACATTCAAAACCTGTCTGGATGCATTCCTATGTGACCTGATACAGGTTTTCCTGCTCGAGCAGGGGGATTAGACTAGATGATCTCTTGAGGTCCCTTCCAGTCCCTGACATTGTGAGATTCTGTGATCCAACTGTCAACACTGAATTGAGTTTATCTAACATCTCACTCAACATTTATCCAGAGGGTAAAAATCTCCAGTGAAAATTTCTCAGAAGTCTAGAGTATCTTAAAATCACTTGATAGATACATTCAGGAAGATGTATCCTAATCTCTTGGTCCACAGGCTGGACCTCTGCTTAGAATATAGAGGTCATTTATGTATTTATTTTTCCAAGATACAGTAGTCATAATTCTAAGTATGGATCACACACAGTTTGAGCAGAACAGCCCTCTGTAATCAGTTTGTAGTAGTCACCCCACTGTTGCAGCAATGATACACTTTAGATGTAAATTACAGAACACTGGAATGGGAGTTAGGAGTTACTGAATTGTATTCACAGCTCTGTATATAAACTCCTGTGTGGCCCTCAGTAAATTGTAACGACTTATCCATATTTAGCTATATACTTCATTCAGACGAGAAGCTTCTAATACAGGGAAACTTCCTTTTTAGCATTTTTCTTGCTTATTTAGATATCTTATTAATTATTTTATAGTTCTGACAATGTTCAGAAGTAACACCTGAGAAGTGAGTAATATTATAGTATGCAATACCTATATAATTCTTGGACAGAGGTAGGGCTATTCTTTTAATAAGAAGCTGTAGGAGAAAATTTGGAATAAAAAGTAATATTGTTCCTTTAACTAAATCCAACAATACAGACTCAGAAATCACTAATAAATCCATCAATTTTAGAAAATGCTAGAGTGACTGTGGTGAGATGATAGCTTAAGAGTCAGTTCAGGAAAAAGGATAATTCCACTTTGAATGTAGTTTACTGAAGGAACCACAGACACTTAAAGGATTTTAGATGTATCTGAATTTCTGATGTCTTTAAAATCCGCTCTGATTCTGTACAATATAAGCTTCACCATGATCCCACCCTTTTACTGTTTTATTATATTAAGAAGTTTGTTAATCTGCTTTTTGATACTCATTCTGTTATGGGGATTCAAATACCTAATACCTATCATATTTTGTATCTGAAAGTATATTTGCTCTGGGGAAAATGGGAGACCAAGATATAAAAAAGGGGGAAAAATGAATACGACACTATATCTAAAAGAACTAATGACTACTTAAAAATATGAACTTCACCTAATTCCATAAATTCAAATCCAAGTTCAATTATACACAGCATGTTATGTTTTTGCTTATGGAGGTATGAGATCTGTTCCATCTTAGTCAATTCATAAATTAAATATATTTAATGAATCTTCTATCCTTCTTCCATTTTCATCCATCATGAAGCCAATAGTATTTGTTTTAGTTTAGATTTTGGTGGTTTTTAGGTTGGTTTGTTTTCCTCCAGCTTATAATTAAATTATTTCATCATTCTTCAGTTTGCTCCTAAACTTAGTGCTTGATGACATAAAATCAAAACTTTCAAAAGGCTAAAAATCAGTGGAGTGGTAAGTTATTACAAATTTAAATTTAGGATCAACATACTATTCAAAATTATGATTATTTTTATATGGTTATGTAGTAAAAAATATAAAAAAACTATTTTTGATACTGAACTAGAATTTTTAATTTTGCATGACTTCCGCTGCCTGACATTATTTGGATTAAATTGGACAAAGTTAGATTAGCAAAATGTGGTTCGAAATTACTATTTCTGCTTGACAAGTACCCTGATCATATAGAAGTTGATGTCTTGGAGTTACACAGCTTTGATTCCTATGTATTACAACTAGTGAGTGTTCTACAAGCTACAAGTTTCTTCATCCAAAGTTTTGTCATTCTCTGTAAAATGTTAAAAAAACAATATTTTTCATTCTTTAGGTTCTGAAGATAGTTCAGAGCATGGTTACAGTAGTAAATTTTTGATGCCCTGAGTCTTTATCTGCTTTCTTACAGGTTCCTTGCATCCCTGTTGCCCTCCAGATCCAAGGAAAAGCAATTATCAAAACCAAACAACCAAACAAAAAAACAACAAAAAGAAAACTACAAAACCAAAATTAGTACTGCACTAGATGAAGTAATGACCACAGCTACAGTAATTCCACAGTTATTTTCTTCCTGTTCTTAGTGGAAAGTGGCTGTGAACATGGGCATCTAAGCCAGTGTCCTATACCAGTGTTACAAGCACTGAATTACAGAGGTAAAACTGTCCTCAGCTACCAGTGTGCTACATTGCAAGGAGACTGAGTTCAGCAGTATGCTCTGAGTTCCTGGTCCTCTGATAATCTAAGCTGGGGTATCAGGGAAATACCACCACACATCACTGAAATGAATAGAATGCACAATCCTCCATGTGACTGTGATGAGCATCAGAGGTACCTGGCTGTGGATTGGAATGATGACACAGCTTGCCTCCTTCTCCTGCCACCACTAAACATATGCATACAGCTTAGTATTGTGCTGAACCTGAAAGCAGGTTCTGAGAATTTCAGCAGGAACAGGCTCTGCAGGTAACATAAGCAGTGAAACTCAGGCTCAGAATGATAATGGACCATAAGTACTGACATATGTTGGGCAGTTGTGCAATAGACCTCAGAAGTGAAAGTTGGGATGTTTAAATCCACTGGCTATCTGGAGGTAACTGGTACATCTGATTAGTACTGCACTAGATGAAGTAATGCTGCACTAGGTGATGTAACTAAATAGCATGGATACCTCATAGGGTTTTGTAGCCACAGCTACAGTAATTTTAGCACATCTATGATCATCCATTCAATCTAAAGCTGAGTGGTATGGAATGTAATTTCTGCATACTACAAAAAACCCTAAACTTTCAAAAGAGAAATGGCCATATCCAGAGTTCCTACTAAAATTTCTCTGTTGCTTGTTGTCTTCAGCTGTCTGTGAGAGTGCTAATTGAGAAACAACAAATCCATGCCAGGGACCACACTAACAATTTAACAGCAAAGAATATTGAGCTTTTGTGTCTGGGAACATTGCCTGGCACTGTTCAATTTACTAGTAATCAAAGTGGGTGTATATAGAAGTCTTGGATATTGGACAGTGCTTCAGTTCTGTTATCACTTTAGTCCTTGATATCTGTATATGAATTCTGCTGAAGTCCAGATTTGTCTTATGTTGACCAATACTTCTCATTTAAAAAAAATGGGGTGATGTACTCAGTAAAAGAAAACACATGGTAGACTACATTTAGTGTCCACTGAAATGTGCATTTGTCCTCAGTGTGGACAAGGAGGATAGATTGGTTGAGAGCTTTTCCTCACTCAAGTTAACATCTGTGTTTAGGTGTCTAAAGTAAATTAGATGATGAGCTAAAACTACCTAGCACTCAGCACTGATTCTAAAGAAAGCTCAACATGGTGAGTTTACATCTACAGCATTTTAAATTATGTGAAAGGAATTAAATCTTCTATGCTCAAGTGGTATATTATTTATTTCCTCTACTGCTCTGTTATTGTAGACTAGAGAACCCCAGCATAGTCTGCTGCCAAGTGGGGTTTATACAAGTAGAGTTTCAGCATCAGAATAAATGATACTCTTTAGGCAGGAAGAGGTCATATACGTGTCTGGCTGTAATGGAGCTAATTTTCTTAGCTGCTTATGTTGTGCTTGTAACTGGAAGGGTTCAGGGATTTCCAAATAACTGACAATTAGCCAAAAATCTCAAGCATACAGATTAAATGGCTAAACTGATTTTCCTTAACTTCCTAATCCACACACCCCCCCCCATACTGCTTGAAGGTATGGGGTTAAGGCTCATGCTTCCCTGCAGCCAGGGGCGGGCAAGCCCTCCAGGGATCCAGGACTCCAGCGTCCACAAGCACTTCCGTGGTCTCAGTGGAAGAAAAGGCACCATTCTTTTTTCATTCTTCTTTTTTCCTTCTTCGTTCCCCTCAGCCTTCCTTCAGCCCAGTAGCCCCAGGGTTCGGATTTTTATTCCTTTCCTTGCACGTTTGGCTCGACATTGAAGGCCATCTGCAAACTATTCCTGCTGTTTGCCAGGCTTGTACCTCCCTCTTATCAGCATTCTGGGGCCCGGAGGCTCGTTCCCAGTAAACATTAGAGCTGAAAGAGAAAGAAAGGCGTCTTAACCCCAAAAACTAGTAAAAGACATCACAGGGAACCAAATTATATTAACCACCTGGCCGTCAGAGATCATCTAGAAATTTTCCATCTCAACTAAATTGCTGTTTTAAGTTTGAGACAAAAATTATGTTTACAAAAAAACCAGTGTTCATAACTGTTGCTGAGTTGTAAATGTACAATATCAGGGTCTATGTTTCTCACTATTTTGTCCATCTCTGACCCTTCTCCCAGTAAATAGAGACTGGAAGGGGACAGAAAGAGGCATATGACCTGAACTAAACAGTCATATTTTATGTTGCATAATATCATATCACGCAATACAACATAGAAATGGGAGTTTTGGGGAGGCTATCTTCTGCTTGGTAAGTGGTAAACATCTTGAGCAGTGTAGACATTCTCTCCTAGTACCCACATCCCATCCTGTACAACCATGCTTTCATGGTTTCTCTGTAACTTAGTGACACAGTCAGCACTTACAGTTCTCAGGTTCTCCGACAACATTTGGTTATGATGCAACTAACAAATGCTTATGCATGACTTTGCTGTATTTTATCTTTTTTTTCAGAAATAATGATATTATCAAAATCATTATTCATCCACAGTTTTTGCCCAAATGAGGATGTTCTTCTCCAACAAAAAGTACCATAAATAAAATGGTTATTGTAAATCAGAAATAAAAACACCATAATTTCTTCTTCTGCAATGGCAAGTAATAAAGCAAGACCTCATGTTATTTTGCAAAAGCATTTCTGTAATAACTAATAAGAAATGGGAGAAATGGTTTTATTAAATTATTTGCACTCTATTGAGCATACCAGATCATTATAGTGTTTTTTGTTCTTCCTTCTTCGCTTTCTCTTTCTTTTCACAATTTTTCTCCTGATTTGCTCACCCTTTTTTTTTTTTTTTCTTTTTATCTCATTTTTTTTTCCTATTTCTTCCTAAAGGGACGCTTGAATAGAACTATCTGGTTTAGAAGATGAGGCTGACTGATTACTGTAATTCATAGGGCCTTAATTAGCTGCACAAACCATTAGCTACAATTAGACTATTATAAAACACTTGATGCGCTGTGTCAACCATGGGGGCTCATTTATTCTTGTGGCAGGGAATGGAGGGGGGGAAGGGGAAAAGAGAGCACTGTACAGCTGAGCATGCTAATAAAGAATGATTTTTGATTTAAGATGTTGCCGATAGTGCCTCAAAATTAATCTCAATAGCTGTCTAATTTGTGTCGGTGGATGGTATATTTATTGTAAAATGACACCAAAGCTAAATGAGTTACCTGAAGCAGGACTGCTAATGTCAGCGCCTGGAGACGCAACTCCATATGCCGTAATACAGCAAGGCACTGGGGCTGAATACTCCCAGTGGAACACTTTGCTTCATCTGTCTCTGAAAATGCAGCAACTTGACTTCCACTTTATGATCCTTAAATAATAATAATAATAAAAAATAGATATGAGAAACAAATTCTGGAACAGCTTCCAAAGGTTAGGGGGCTTACAAGGGCATGGTGAGCTGAAAGCCTTATTGAAATCAGGCAGAGTGTTAGGATATGTAAAAGTGGAAATGATGAGATTTGTCTTTAAAGTGGAAAGAGGGAGGAAATAACACAGATGAGAACAATTTCTCAAGTGAACTAAATACAATGAGAAGGCAAGAATGACATTCTTTAACTTAGAGATGCTTTTTATTTGTTTGTTTTCCTATCACATTTTTTAATTCATATTGTATTGATCCAACTTTCTAGTTGCAAATTGCTGGATGTACATTTATAGATTCTTTTAATTTTTGCTTTTACCCTTGATTAATTTCCTGTTTAACCCCTTTGCAATAGATCATCAGGAACTTAAAAAAGGAGAGGTTAGTTCAATAATACATGGCACTTGGTATTTTCTGTACCATGTATGGAATTAAAAAAGCACAGAAGGGAAGAAAGCAGAATCTGTAGTTACTATATTGAATTTGGACTGAGAAACCTGAAATCTGTTCCTGTTGTGCCCTACATGACCTTGGACAAATATGTGTCTCTGTGCTTTCATGCTACAGAGGGACTGTCATCTTCTCTGCTATTATGTTTTGTTTCTTTCAGCTCAGGGGACCTAGATTCTTGAAAGCAAATCAAGGTAATTTATCTTGATGGACTAGAAAGTAAGAGCTGAATTACCTCTGTGAATCGGGGGTGAGTTCTTTGGGGCAAGTATTGCCTGTTAGTTTGGGAAAATGAAGCACTAAGTATATGGGACAAAATGTCATTTAGAAACTCTGGATCCTCTTGCCAAGAAAAAGTCACTGCTAATTGGATGGAGTTGTTACACTGCATACACTGTGATTAACTAACTAGTGATCTTCATTGATATTGCAGCTGCCAATACACTCTGGTACTATCCTCAGGCATTAATATTTCAGCAGATACAGACCTCAGATTGTCCCAACCCAAAATTACAAGTCTCCATTACTGGAGCCAAAGAGAGGTGAGTCACTAATAATTGCAGTTTAGTGTCCTGTTTCTTGCTTAAAATGCTAAGCAATGCTTCTCCTCCAGAAATCAGAGACAAAGAACTGGGGCATGACTCTCATCTCTCTAATTAAGCAGTGCAGTGCAAATGTGAGGCAACAAATAGGGCTTACTTGCCTCTGATGTAAAGATGGTAATGACCATTTCCCATATGGGCTTCATCAAGAGAAGTGTGACCAGCAGGTCAAAGGAGGGGATTTCACCCCTCTGCTCTGCTCTAGTGAGGCCCCACCTGGAGTGTTCTGTCCAGTTCTGGAGCGCTCAACATAAGAAGGACACTGAGCTGTTGGAGTGGGTCCAGAAGAGGGCTACAAATATGATCAAAGGGCTGGAACAACTGCCTTATGAAGACAGGCTGAAGGAGCTGCGGTTGTTCAGCCAGGAGAAGAAAAGGCTCAGGGGGGGACCTCACAGTGGCTTATCAGTACCTGAAGGGGGCCTACAGAAAGGCTGGGGTAGAACTTTTTATTTGGGCACAGGATGGCAGGACTAGGAGTAATGGATGCAAATAGGAAGAGGGAATATTTAGGCTGGATGGAAGAGAGAAGTTCTATACTGTGAGTGTGGTGAGACACTTGAACAAGCTGCCCAGTGAGGTTGTGGATGTCCTTTCCCTGGAGGTGCATAAGGCCAGGCTGGAATTCGCATGGAGCAACCTGATGTAGTGGGAGGTGTACCTGCCCATGGCAGGGGGGTTGGGACTAGATGATCTTTAAGGTCCCTTCTCACCCAAACTATTCTATGATTCTATATGCCAGTAGTCTCCAAGAGCAGTTTGTGATCATATAATCTCTTTCCGTTTCTTGTCTGACAGTTCAAGACCTAAGCAGGTAACACTGTATGTACCTGAAACGTGCCAGCCCTAACCTCTCTTTTTATTGCAGTCATGACAGCGAAAATTTATTTTGCTTTGTGTTTCTAAGTGTTAAAGAAAAATATTGACATAACCTGAATGCTATAGCTTAAATAAACATATATGCCCTATGCAGTCATCCTTGTAGCAGTTTTTTATTAAAGTTTCATGTGGAAAATTTTGATTCCCTTGAGAGGAAAAATGAACAGACCAACAAGCAGAAACCCACAAGACATCATAGAAGGGAAAAAGGCCACAGAAACAAAATGTTCCAAAAACGTAAAACAAACTAACAGACAAATAAATCTTTTTGTCCTTCATGCACATGTGAGTGCATATACACTTGAATGCATTTCTGCATAAAAGCGATATACATATGCAACTGAATGTAGACATTTACAAAGAAAATTTTCGTATCACTTACCAGTTATCTTCCATTAAAAATATTTTCAAAAACCCTGCTGTTTGACCCTTTTCATGTTTTAAATGCAGCGATTTATATATGAACATGAAGCTCTGGTAAAATTCTATGTCAGCGAGAATTCAACAATTGCTAGTTAATTGCAAAAGAAACTTATTTAGATATTATACAGATATTATAATTAGATGGAAGATGAAAAAGGATTTTCAGGATGATGAAGGAAGGATCAGTCAAGGATGACCAAGAGCTCTGCTCAATCTGCTAGCGTGATTGCAATTAACAATCACACTCATAATTAATACTCCATTGGGATTTAAGGAAGTACCCTGGCCTTGCAGAAAAAAAAAAATCCTGGTGTAGATTGATGGGCAAAGACAGCTGGTATTTGCAAAAGGAAGAAATTAACTCTTTTGCTTTAGGACTAATTATCATCGTTACTACAAAAGAACCCATGGTCTCCTCAAATGACTGCAGGGGTATTCTAAATAAATTGACTTCAAGTTCTTTATTAAACAACATCAGGAAAAAGCCTGGAAGGCATAGGTATGGTGGGTGGCTTCTCTGGTAGAAAAATAAACTCCCATAACACAGAAAAATATATTGGAAATATATTGGTCTTAGGAGTTTTAGAAAGAATTAATTTGGTTGTTATAATCACTCTTCAAGCAGCAGTTTGTCAAGTTTCCAAGCAGTCATCCTCAAATAAAGATGACAGAAGACCTGGTTGTGTTGTGTCCGCATTGTTTCTCTGAGGACTCCCAAAACAAGATGCTTAGGCAGCAGCAATGTTGCAAGCCCAGATGGATGGGATTCTGGCTCCTATCAGTAACAGTAAGAGAAGTCAGAAGTAATCCTAGCCTACTCTTTTTTAACCCGACATGAAATGACTTAATAGTGTTTCTGAGTATTTAGATGCCTCTCCTGATTCCTTAGGTTTTGGATTACCATTTCTGAAGCAGTGCTTGTTTGGCTTGAATAACCCTTCAACACAGTAATTTGCATTTTCCCTCCCTCCTTCCTTTCATGTCAAAGGGTATGCAGGCCTTCTATGACTTTGCTATGGCTATGGTACATTTACATGAAAAGGAGATGAAGGACTTCAGTAGGATGCTTTCAAAGGCTCAAATGGCAAGCAGGCATGAGATTCTTATTAAGGGTGTACATTGCTGAGGGCCTTCAAGAATCTTGTCACTAATTTCCTGCCTTCTATATGTAGCACCACTCTATTTTCCATTTTCTTTCCTTTTTCTCCTAACTTTCAGTTTGATATTTTATAAAGTTTCAATGTTATTTTAGTAGAACTTTTTGTATATCTATATATATGCATATATATATATATTTTTTTTACTACTTCTGAGATGTCAAACTTGCATTGTAGACATTATTATTTAGTGATTCATCTATAGTTCCTTTTTGAACCAATTTCTGCTTGTTGCTTAGGACCTACAGATGTTTTTTGCAGATAGGGTAAATACCTAAGAGTTCTCAGCCTCCAACACTACAGAGTTTAAATTCATAAGCCCTGCAGCTCCTGAGCAAAGAATGAAGCACTCACAAAAAGAGAGCAGTTGGGAGGGAGAAAGATAAGAAGAGGCTGAAAAACACTGCCTTTTTATTTACTAGATTTGGTCAAGGTCTTGTTTCAAAGGAAATGAAAAATTGTCTCGCTGATAAAAATCTATCAGTCAAAATAAAAGATGTAACAGACCAGCATAAAACATTAACAAAAATTAATAATGTATTTAATAAAATATTGTACTAATATACTGAAAAATACAGCAAATATTATTCATTTGATCATGGTTAATAGTCAGTCCTCCTTGCCTTTCAGTAAGAGAAAAGCCTTTCCCCCCCAATCAAAAATTTCACCATGATCTTCTACAAACAAAAAGCAAACAAATAAATTTGAATTTAATGCTCCTGAAAGTGATTTAAATGCAATATTTTATGCATACATCAACTAAGGAAGCAGTAATTTATTCCTGGTTTGCTACAAGAATATGACTTAATTCATGAAAGCTTGATTAAGAAAAATATTATACCTGTAGTTCTTTTATGTCTTTTTTCACCAATCTTGGGAAGAAGGCAAGGGCTACTGTCACGGCTTTTCAGATGCTGATTGAAGCAAGGGGAAAGGGTCCAATGTGTAATTAACATTCACTGTTAGTGTAGCAATGTCCAGCTCTTTGCTGCAGTGTTTTGAGTATTGCCAAACATCTGAGATGGCAAAAGACTTCAGAACACATAGGGAAAAGAGTGTGGCACCTAAAACTGCAATTCATAACAGGCTGTATTTCTAAATCTCTTCAAAGTCACCTCAGAGATAGAATCTTACTCTGGCTGCTCAAGGTCCCTCCCTTTCAGCTACAAATCTGCTCCCATAATTAAAGAAGTCAGGTCAGTTCTTTCTGAGATCAACAAGAAAAGGTTCTTAAGGTTAAAGTACTCACATAGTCTGTGTCTGCTTGTAATTCAAGCTTCCCTTTTCCCTGAACATCTAAGAAGTCATACATATAGAAGGCATTCTAATTAATAAATGAAACAGAAAGGGTGAAAGTTAACGGAGAACCCCTTCTTTCAAGCATTTAATTATTATTTTCATATGAGGTCTATATCACTAGATTTTATCAGCAACTATTTCTTATGTTTTAATTATCTATGGAATTGAAATGTTCAGAGAGGACAAGGTCCTTAAAAATACTTTCCTTCAGTCATATTCCAACTTAAGAATGAGGAGTTCCTGACACAGCTGTTTCAGATGGATGAACCAAATGAAATCTGGTGCCACAGTTTTTGTTGTGATGTATTTTTTTTGTAATGTGCACGGTATATTCACACTCACATCTTTGTTAGAACTACATTTGGAGTTTTAATTACAGAAGGCCAGTTTCCAATGTATTTAATTAATATATAGAAAAAGATTTCATTGTCCTATGCATTGTGGAAAGCAGACTTCAAACATCTCTCCTCAAAAGATCTGTGTTTCTAAAACTTCAGTGGCTGCTGAAGCAATAAAATTTACATGTAGGAAAAATGATAGTGTCTTCTTTAGGTTTGTGAGAAAGGTCCACATAATATAGCTTTCAGGTATATTTGGAATTAATCCCTAGTATCTGCTCATCATCTTTTACATATTCAATGGTTTATTACTTTTCTGGGTAGACAGGCTTTCTTACTGCACATGCTACTTTGAGCAGTAGCTGGAAAAAGAGAAATTGGCTAGACTGTAAACAGTATAATCAAATTTTTTCAGGCCAAATTCCAGTTCAACATGAGTCATAGCAGTCAGATGTGTAGGCTGGGTCTGTTCCTACAGACAGATTTAGGGGTCATGCTTTGCATAATAATATTGTGCTATTGATACTCTTTGACAAGTCTTTCTTACTTGTTCCTTATGTGCTTGTTTGTACGATAAACAAAAAACTTAACTGAAGTTAGTTTTATGTACTTACATAGAAATACATACCTGCATTGTAATGTAGCATATAGCCCAGGGAAAATACTGAGTTTCTTGTAGCCAGATGAAGACATCAAAAATTCAGAAATCTACATGTTAGCTACTCACTTGTCTTCCTTTATATTAAGGAAAGAAAAATAGGAAATTTCAGGCAACTTGACTGCACTTAGATGTTTGCTTTGGTATCAGATGAACTACATCTTAGAAATTCTCACTGACTATGAAGACTCAAGATGATATCTAAACTGTAGACAGCTACTATGAATCATGTGAATTCCTCCATGGGTTTAAAACATGTGGACAGCAGAAGTTAGTATTAGATATCCCTCTCCATTCTTGTATTAAACTTGCTAGAGTCCTGCTGACCCATAAAGAAGAAAGATTTCCTGGTGTTTACAGCAGAGAATTCCTTTCATATGTAGACAAAACCATTTTTATGGGAAAAAATTATTATTTTGAGACTGAAACAAGTGCAGTAAGCAAACAGACTATAATAATATTGATTGATATTGATTCTATTCTTCTATTATTATTCTTCCACTTGATTCTGGCTACTGTGAAATTAAGTGAGATAACAGAACTTTGGCCAAAATAGTCAGAAATGGAAAATATCTCAAGTGCCTTCTCTATTGCTTGTTTACATAACAAAGATTTGTTCTGCTTCTGCCTTTTATTGGAATCTTCATATTAAGGAAAGCGGGTTCATAAAATGTATTTTCTGTCTCTGCAGCCAGCCCCCAGTGAGGACTAGCAGCTGTCAAGCTGAATGTCTTTAGTGGTTCCTGCTGTTATGTGGGCAGCCCTCATTCATGCCATTTATAGATGCATTTGGGTGTTGTTGCCTTTGCAGGTACATCATTAAGATCTAGGTCAGTACCTCTGCAATGCTGCAGCTGTAATTCTGCTACTTATTTCCAAATTAAACAGGTATCTCACAGGCTATCTAAAGTTCTTCTATCTTAGCTTCCTGTCCTACGCTCCCACTCACCTCAGGGACTGAAAAACTGCTATCACATAAAATCAAATTGAGATAATATCTACACATAACAGAAAATGAATGTCAGTGAAGGATCTTAGAATACTAATTTTTTAATAAAAAACTGGGAGAAAGAATTTCAGGAAAAACAATTCCCACAAACTTTTCAAGGGTTCTTGTTTCAACTAATTTATAGGGACCCCTGTGCTGAGGTGACAGCTCTGTGCCTGGTGACACCTGTGATGTCACAGCCCTGTCACCCCACATCACTGGGACCATGACGATGGCCAAGGCGGGCAGGGCTGGGTGTGTTGGGTGTGCTGTGTCATCACTTCCAAATCCAACAAAGTTAAAAATCTGAGTTGGGCACTTCATTTTGCTGTCTTTGTCCTGTTCCCAGGGACTTTTTAATAGGGTCCAGGATGGCAGGACTAGGAGTAATTGATGCAAATGGGAAGAGGTGAGATTTAGGTTGCCCAGAGAGGTTGTGGATGCCCCCTCTCTGGAGGTGTTCAAGACCAGGCTGGACCTGGCACTGGGCAGCCTGATCTAGTGGGAGGTGTCCCTGCCTATGGGAGGGGGGTTGGAACTTGATGATCTTTAAGGTCCCTTCCAACCCAAACTATTCTATGATTCTATAAGTATACAGACAGCAGATAAAGATGGTATAGCTCCAGTGATGTCAGTGGTGGTATCCAACTTTTGTATTTTGATTGTTGCAAGCATGTGTTTGACCAAGAAAGTAAGTGGATGCCTATAGATAAACAAATAAAATACAATTGCTGAACTCCACAGATAAAAAAAATATGAAAAATATTTTCTTCCCAACATGATGTTCCACATTTTATAGTCTTACCCAGAAGGTTGTGTCTGCAAGCTGAACAATGTTTGAGATACTCCTCCTTCCATTTGAAGTGTTTTGCTCATCCATCTGAACAACTTTAATAATAACTCAGTATCATGTCTTTTACCATTGCCCCTCCACTTCTTCACCTTTTTCTCTTAGGCTACTGTGAGAAGTTAAATGACCCAACAACTTTGTCTTTTGTCACCTGGGATTGCTGCAAATTATATTTGGTGGAATCAAGGGATTGGAAAGATACTTTTAGTGAAGCACCAGGATAAATTGGTAGTCCTCAAATATGTTGCATTCAGTTTGGTTTTCCCAAACTATCAGTCTTGCCTCAAATAACAAGTATCTGATCAACAAATCACTGCTCATCTACACTGGATGCAGTTAAGCACTTTCCATCTTTTCATTGACATTCTCCTGAAGTGTTAATGGAAGACTTCCTTCTGCTGTAGAACATCTTAAACTGACTTCTTCCTATATATATGTGTAAGTGGAATATGATCTGTGTCACCTTCCTGAGGACCAAAATTCATCTGTTGATATTCATGCTTTAAAAATACTTTAATAACTTGATCATGTGCTCTTCATCAAAATTTTTTATACCTATGTAAATATTCCCATTACTCAAAATCAGGAAATTGGTTTTTGTTATCCAAAGTTCCATCTTTGACATTAGGAAGTATCTGATGCTTCTGTAGAAAGATAAAAAAAAAAATCAGTTACTTTTTAATTACATAAATTTGTGCTTCCTGACTGTATTTCTTCCTAATCCAATCAGATTGGGATGCCTTATGTATTGAAGCATCTTAGTCTATGTGTCTGATTTGTAAATACATCTGACTAGCTAACTGTCCATTAATTTCAGTGAAAGATTTACTACTGAAATAAAGCTTATGTGCATAAAATCTTTTGAGAAATCTCTCTGTCCCCACAATTTTCTTGCCACATGTAATTTGTTTGCATAAAACCTTTCAACATGCAGTATTTAAATGCTCTGTCAGATGAGATCTGCAAAACTTTGCTTCAATGCTTTGAGATACTAACAGCACTGTCTTCCCCTCTAGCTGACTTCTCTCCATCTATAGCAGAACTGGCAAAAGACGACATTTGATAAGACTTCAGCATCTTCTTTTAAATTAGAAGTAAAACTTCCAGTCAGGAACATTTCCAACAGAAGTATATTTCTCTTTTACTGACTGCTCTAGGGCACTGTGACTTGCAGGGTAGGGGCAAGGTGAACCTTGAAGTAGAGCAAAACCATAAACACTGACAGATTTGCCACAGATCATTTGTAAGCATCTTAAGCCTTTCCAAAAGTTTTTCTTCTCAATTCATCTTGAGCTCCAGAGAAGAGTTACTGTTAGTTTTAAATTATACATGTACATAGGGGTATGTATACAGAGAGATATTTTCTTCAATAATCTTTCCTGGATACAAATGAAAATCATAATATACTTGAACTACTATTTTTACATCTACAGAGTTGAGTGTAAAGTACATTGTTTACCTTCTAGAGAAATTAACAAGAATTTATGGACTTGAATTAATAAAAGTAGTTTTAAAGTAAGAGCACAGTACTGTTGTCTTTTTGTCTGGGTTTGTTTTAAAGGAATGAATATAGTTCTATTCAATATTCATTTTAAATATTCATGTTTCACTGTTCCTTTGTAGTGTTTAAAATATTGTTGTCATAAATTCTTATATTCCTCTACTTTAAAATGTTTATGATTTAAAAATAAGCCAGTTAGTAATGTTAAGACATAGGCTTTTAATTTGGACAAAAATTTCTTTTGAGAAACAGGCACATTTTATCATACCAAAAGAACTCAGTATTAGAAACAAGAACAGGTTTAAAAAATTTTTAAGTCTTTATAGAGAAAACCTGAGTGATTCATATAGTTTCAGTTCTTATTGTGAATTTGTCCTTTGCTTCAGTTGTTCTTATTTACATACAGCCTCATTTCAGAACAGAGACCTTTTAAACACATCAATAGGTCAATAAATCTATATTTTTAATAGGGATGTACTTTTGTCCATTCTTTATTTTGGAGTGTTCCATTATACACTGTCCTGCATAACTATACACTGCTGAACATGAAATGTTTGCATCCAATTGATTGGTTCTTTCAACATGTTTGATTATCAGAAAGTGCAAAAAGGATGTTTTCAAGGTTTATAAAGGCCTGTGTTGACCTCTCTTTGTAAATATAAAAGCCTAATTCTATTGCCATTATTCTCTTTGCAGATGGAAGACAGAGCATTACTAGCAACATATAAACTCGCACAGCAGAACAGAGAAGTAATGGTTCCAAGGACACATGACTTAAGGACATACTTCTGATATGGATGCAGACTTTTTCCTTACTTCTGATGCCTTCTTTCAGCTGCTTTTGCAAATCCTACATAGAGTTGGAAACATGGTGCAGATGGTCACATGTAATAACATCAACCACTGCCCAAACACAATACATAAATGAACTTTGAGGCACCACCTCAGAAGAGTCTGAGGCATATGACATGCAACAACACCCCACTTTGCAACCTTCCCGTGTTGCTCGTTATCAGATAGCTCACAGACAGTTGTCACAGCAGACTATCCATCAGATACGTGTACCCCACCCAAGCAAATAGCTTCTCCTATGCCCTGAGAATCATAAACCTCTTCAATCAGGAGTGCTTGTGCAGGGTCACTGCTTGTGTATTCAATGGGCAGAGTTACATGGTGTCAACAAGCACAAAATCTCTCAGTCTAAGCCTCTCAGGGGCACTAAGGCATCAGCTCCTAATGAAATAGTAAGTGTTTAAAGGCCTGTCATCACACATCTCTGTAAGGAAATTAATTTCCATTGGTACAGATTTTATGACTTTCCCTATACAGAAAAATGCTTCTAAATCACTACTGATTTTCTAAACATTCCCATAATGGAAAATGACAGTAATCTTTAATATCTGGGACTGAAATGGTAAAATCAGTGTATAAATTATTTCATGTTGTATTCTAACAAACAAATAAAGCTGTAATCCTTTTCTAGTTATGGACAAAAGACAAGCCAATACTTTTTCCCCAAATCTGTATATTTTGCATTCTGGATCCTTAGTTAGACTGTCTCCCTCTCTCTCCCTGCTGCTTTCACTTTTCTGACTACTCCTACTACAAGTAAAAGGTGAACTGTGTTGTGCTGTAGTAGAGTAGAACTTCACCAGGTCAAACAAGTTCTGGTGTCTTTCATATTATCATTGTAAAGCTTCTCTCACAAGTGTCATATTGTGTATTCTGTTCCTCAGTCCATCGATTCACTCAGGCTTATTTTTATATCAGATCATCATCAAGTGGGCCTCATTGTAGAAGACACAATTCTCAAAAGTGGCTATTGTAATTCAGCATATAGTGATGAACACAATTACCTTTAGGTTCATTTCTAAAAAGACAGTAAAAAGAAAAAAAAAATTACATCTGAACAAAGGAAGTCTTTGTAGAAAGGTCTATTGGATAAAGGATAGCTGTTAAAAAACAAAACCAAAAACCTGATGTAAGTTGCAGAATTAGTAAAAATGTACAAAAAATGGATAACAGGTAGATAAACTAAGGTAAAGAAAATTGTTTACTGATAATAAAATATCAGTATGTAATACTGTTCAAAAGTTATCATCTGATGCTTTCCAGGGAGTAAAATATGATAAAGACTTATACACTTTTGAATGCGTCTATATATGGATGCAAGTGGCATTCTAAAGTGGCTTTCTCAGAAATTAACAAGTTGGATGTTTCTTTAGCCTATTTATAAAGGTAAATTTCTACATTTGCTGTGAAAATGGCAGTACTTCCATTTGAGATGCAGAGTAGAGACATGGGGCATGAGTTATTAACTCAGGATTGCAGGGAAGTATCTGAGTACCAAACCAGTATTTAGAATACTGGACCACATCTTTTCTCCTCTCCTAGGGGAGGTCATAAAGGAAAAACCTACAGTTCCTTATCTATTTTCTTACATTGCTCACATAGCAAAACAAATTTCAATACTGTATTCAATACTTTTTTTCTACTGTATACAGAGTTCTGGACTGAATGACAATCTGTCCCTAGCAACACTCAAACCAGAAATCTCACCGCTATTGAATTTTGAATGTTGCCTTGGAAAAAAAAAAAATTTAAAAATCTGTCATCTGTCTTTCTCTTTATTCATTCAACATTAGCCACTTCATACTCTGCCAAACCTTGCATGAGGAGATGATTACTCTGAATCATTCATTCTGTTTATGGACAGCAGGAAATCTTGTGGAGTGAAGGTGACCTATAGGATTACCTTTCATATTCATCCCCATGCAAGTAAATTATTAAATGAAAACACCACGTGGGAAGTTCTCCCTTCCCAAGAAAACCTATCTTAAAGGGCCTAATCACTGGTGGTCCTGTTTTTTTTCTGACAATAGCTACTTTCCTTTGTGTTTTACAGAACTTCCTGGTTGAGTAAAGGGAAATTTCTGTAGCAAAAAGCAAGAGACAATGCTCTACTTTTGTCACAACTATAGCTTTTAAAAGAGTCTTAATTTATTGATTTTTTTTTTTAATTGCTCTTATCTCTGCATATTCTTTGAAAACAGAAAAACACTGTTCATTCTGTTTTACAGAAATCTTAGTCTGGAAGAGTACATTTTTTTTTTATCTCTCCTCATCCTATTGGTAAACTATCAAATAGGATGTTCCCCATTCCTGGTTTTACACAGCTTAAATAGATTGTATTTAAAAATAAAATTCAGATGCCTGTATCTTTTTTAGGGAGCAAGTCATTACGTTCTGTAAATTTTAGAAAAAAAAAGGAACTGTGAATAATATTCTGGAAAGTGACAGCATCATAAAATATGCACAATCTGGTCAAGTTCCAGTTAAAATAATGTGTGAGTATAAACAACCTTTAAAAATAGCAGTGGAAAATTTATGACTGTAGAGTGGATTTAGAATTTTCAGCCACACCCAAACACATTTTCTGTTCTCATCAGCCTGGTTTCCAATTCTGAGTATACTTTACATTTGCTGACATTTTCACATACAAAAAAACTTTATGCAATTGATGTGGAGATGTATCAGTCATGTGCAACATGGAGAAAAAATTATTCAGTGCTGGTGGAAGAAGAATGTGCTGATGTTTTCATCCTGAAAACAATTTCTTTTCACTGGCAAATATAGAATCATAGAATAGTGTGGGTTGGAAGGGACCTCAAAGATCATCGAGTTC